>CAKKXW010000002.1:94437476-94608560 GCA_920937365.1 Sphaerophoria rueppellii | reverse complement strand
TTTCTTTTTCATCCTGGTTCTCACAGCTACGGCAGAAAGAGTTATGTGGTTTACCCCATTTTTCCGCATGCTCCCCTACAGGCCAATGCCCTGTGTAGGTAGCGACGATCCTGGCTATGTCATACCTTGGTTTGGAAATTAAATTTATTGATTTTGGTTTGTTATATAGGCGGGCCAAATTTTCCTAGATATAACGCAACTCGTTAAACAATTCCACCTATGATTTGCTTCTGATGTGTATTTGTTCAGGATAAAGACCTTCACAACTCCAAGACGAGCATATACTCTCATTGCCAGTGAGTTGTGAAGGGCTGATCCTTGCCTAGCTTTAGCTCATCTGCCTTCTCATTTCCCTCATAACCCCTATAGCCCGGTATCAAGATTAGAGTGACACTCAAATCAAGTTCCTTGAGGGCCTCTTTGCATTGCTGTACCAGTTTAGAGGATGATAAAGCTGAAACAATTGGCCCTATCGAGATAACCGTCGGTGCGGAATTTTGCTTCGACGTAGTTCTCTGACAGGCAAAATGTGTCCTATTCGGAGGAAATCGGAGAAGACGGACGGATTTAATAGCTGCCTGACTGTCTGTTAGTATAACTACATTTTGGTTCTGTCGGATGCAAGCTTCCCTTATCGCTAACAATTCTGCCTGGAATACACTGGCAAAATCGGGAAGTCTGTAGGATTTTGAAATCTTAAGAGATTCACACAAGACACCTGCACCAACACAGCATTCCGTCACATCGCCTTCCTCCCAGTCGATTCTTGACGGGAACAAGGCTCTAAACTTCTTTGAGGTGTTTAGAATAGGGATGCAGTAATAGGTGTATGTGGATAGGATGTCTGATGGTATCAGGCTTGTTTGGGTGCAGTGCCCGTAGGATCTAGTTCTTTGAGTATAAAGATACTGCCGGACACCTGATATTTAATAAAGAGGTCAATCGGAAGAAGATCCAGGATGACGTTAGGTGCATCCGTTGGGCAGGACCTGATTGCGCCTGATATACCTACGCAAGCATTTCTCTGCACCTTTATATGCTTGTTTACTATGTAAGATTTGCTGAGAGCAGGCCACCAAACAATGGAACCATACACAAGTATCGGTCTAACAACCGCTGTGTATTTCCATTTTATCATTTTTGACTGGAGGCCCCACTTTTTGCCGACGGTTTTGTTGCAGGCGTCGAAGGCGACACATGCCTTCCTCACCCGTTCTTCATTGTTAAGCTCCCACTTTAATTTGGTGTCTAGTATTAGCAAGAAGGTGGTTTTATGGTCAAAAAATCAAAGTCTGTCCACCTGATTTTATGTAAAGAAATGTAATTCTGTCCCTCTTACTATCTAAACAATTCAAAACAGAAAAAAACTGCAAGCTACTCCTTAAGAAATACTTTTCTTTATTTATTTATACGCATGTCCCAGCATATTTTATTATATATAATTTTTAATAATTTTTTATTTCTTATTTTTTCTTTAATTTCCATTTAAATTCATTTTTTCACATTTTCTATTTCTTCAAATAAATACATATCTAACAATTAATAATTTTACTTTATTTTTTATTTTTATTTTTAGTTTCACAGGAGGAAATAGCTATCTAATTAAAATAAGAAAAAAAAAATAATAATTATAATTAAGAGCCTCTTAAGCTTACAAAAAAAATTATGAATTTAATAACAATAACATAACAAACAAAAACATTTTTTTAAACAATTATAAATTTACACCTTAAACTTAAGTTTTAATAACTAAATGTCGCTAAATGCTTTTATAGACGGTGGATAAGGTTAATGATGTAATTTTTCGTTCCTTCACTTTTTCTCTTTTTTTTTTTTTTGTTTAAAGAACGAACAAAGACATTTATTAATTTTAGATATAATTTAAAAGAGATGACTAGAGCACTCCTTTGGCACAGTTTAATGTATATTTATTTTCGTAGACTATAACTGAAAAAGCTCTGCAAGACAACAACAAAGATTTTTTTGGTTTCAAAATTTATGTTAATCTCTCTCTTTTTCGCTTGAGATTTGTTTGTGTGTGTGTGTATTTTATTTTTACATATATTTTATGTTGAGATGAAATTCATCTACCAAGGACGCCACATGTTATCGTCCATTTGCCTGGATTCACCAGCAAACATCCCAAAACCACCGCCACCCCCTCCTCCGACGCCGCCGCTGCTGCCACTACCCTCCTGTCGATTAAGGTAGTTTTGATTATTTTGATTTTGATCCGAACCCTCCATGTTAATATCACTGTCACCATCTTCGACGTTTATTGATTTCGTCGTCGATATCATCACAGGCGGGGTCACTGAGGGTTTTTCAATGTCAACATCAATTTCCAATGAGCTTGATTGTCCAGGGTGTACTTGTAGAGGTTGCTGCTGCTGCTGCTGCTGATGGTGTTGCTGCAGTTGCTGATGCTGCTGCTGGTGCTGTTGATGATGTTGATGCTGTTCCAGTTGGTGTTCAATTATTGGACTGCGTCTGGGCGAGCTGGAAGCCATTAGGGAGGTTGCCGGAATCATTGCAACAACTGCATTCGAAGAGGTCGCCTCATCTCTGTTTGGCAAGTCCATTGGACATTTGTCATAGTTGTCCAATTTGTCACTCACAATCGACGTCGATTGATTTCTGTTTAATTCAATAAGTCGTTCAAAGTCGGTGCGAGTTGCAATCGGATCGACTATTGGCTGTGTACTGAGGCCTAAGGCAGCAGCCAATTGCATGTAGTGCGGAGGCAAGACCAGAACATTGCTGGTATCGTTCACTTTGAGATTCTTGTATGCATCCAAATTGCAGGGCTAAACAAAAAAATATTAATCAAATAAGATTTGCGAACAGAAAAAGGTATTTTTACTTTGTTTCGAATATCGCCTGGACTCAAACCAGGATTGACATCAATCATCCCTCCAGACGACGATGCTGTCATTGGTAGCCTGAGATTGTCCATGTTGGTGTCTGTAACGTCCATTTCTTGGCCACGATTATTATTTTCGTCCTTAATTGAATGTTTAAGCTTTATTTCTGGAACAATGTTAAATTTTTGTATTTACCTGATTGTTGACATGTTCGGTCGATGTTGAGGATATCGTATGACCTGTTATGTTTACCCTGGTTGCCTTGCTGAAGTCTAATGGATTCGAATCCTGACTGCTGTAGTCTAATGAGTTTTCATCTTGTCTAAAATCGAAGTTTTAATGAAGGAAAACTCTCAAATAAATAAAAAAACTATCGAAACTAACGGTTTCTTGGCGCAATTAATCTCAAAACAGCTACTCGATGGACTGTCAGCGTAAGCAGTGGTGTGTGGGCAAATTTCAACATCGATTTCGGCGATACACTGATCCAAATGTCGCAAGAGACGTGCCTTTGATCCAGGATCAGACAACGAAGGTAGATTTGGAAGTGGTGGAGGTTCAGGTGTGGCTAAATATCTGGCCACTTCTCGTGCACAATCTGTGTAGCCAGCTCGATATTTATTGATAGCTGTTGATGAACGATAAAAGAGGAGGGTGATAAGGTTTATACAGTTTTTTTTTGGTTGAACTCACTAGGGTCATCCAGATTCCTATGCCTTTGAAAATGTCGCACTGTCAGCTCAAGAATATCAGCCTTTTCTAACTTTGTGTGTTTGGTTTGTCCGTCGGTACTCTTGGCATTGGCTTTTGTCGACTCAAGAATAAGGGCCTTCAGAATGGCCAAACTCTGGTTAATACGTGCTCGACGGCGTTTCTCCATTAGTGGTTTGTTAGTGCGTTTGGTTACTTCTTGACTAGAGCTAACATTTTGAGTTGATGTAACTAGACCTATTGTTTTTGAGTTAAGCAATGCGCTGGGTTGGGTTACTCCTAAGCCTGAAGGGGAATTTAAAAGGGAATTATTGTTTTGTAATGTCTTTTGATGAATCAAACTGAAAATGCGTTTTTAAACAATGAGGAAGTTGAGTAAGTTGTTCATCATTAAATAGAAAGGAACAATCCAATGAGGCGTTGTCCTATTCAAAGAACATACCTCTGGGAAGAATATTTCTCAATTGCAACCTTAATTTTTGTAAACTGTGTTTTACCTAGAAAAATTTGTTGCGTAGTGGCTAAATGCGGTGGGCTATTTCCAGAATGTGTTAGCTTGTTAGCTGTACATTACGAAGAACTGACTTCTAAGAGTATCGTTCTGCCATTAAAAAAGTAATGCTTCACACACAGATCCACTCTGATTTTGGCTCTATAAAAGATTTCGACCCATTATCGCGTTATCAGATTTCGCCCCAATACACGGTCAATCTAACCAACCAAAACAAGGGACTTAAATGTCTGGTTACTAAAAGAGTTTTGTTAAGACCAAGGATATGAGTTTTGACTAAGTTACCATTTTCAGCTTTCAGATTTGTCTTTTAACATTTTCATCTTACACAATTCTATTGGATTTTTATTATTGTACTCTTCCTAAGATTGAGTTTCTTCAAATGTCCTGCACTAACCCACGTATCAAATTGTCTTTTTTCTTACAGATTTCCTCGATCGGTTTCAGTTACAGTCAGTATGGTTGAACAATTACAAGCTTAAATCCGAAAAAAACAGAAAGCTCAGTATGAACCTGACTTTCAGGTGAGTTAGTCACAGCCCTAAATTCCTAGTAATTTTCTTATAACTAACGTACTAAGATTAACAAAGGCTCTCATATCGAGCCGTAATAACCTTGATGTGCCTGTTTTAAAACAAATACCAACAATATGAAACCACACTTACAAGTTTCCAAGAGTTTCAATCTGTCATGAAAAATAAGTGCTTCTCAATTTTGCCGTTCGGAATCGGCGTTAAATTGTAGGTATCCTCGGTTCATCACACAAACTCAGAGAATTATTGGTGACTGTAAGCGACTTAGTCTTAGCTCTTCCACTTTATTAACTTTTATTTTAAGTCTAAGAATGTCGAACGTTAATTAACACAGTAAAGTGTTGTGGTCACTACTGCGAATACGTACTATTTTTTTAAAGAATTTGTTACACTATCGAAATTGGAGAAAGAGTGCTTAAAGCAAACTTTGATTAGCGGCTAATGGTTTGCCAACATAGAATCTAGGTTAAACTACTGACTCATCACTTAGTGCGATGTAAGTTGTTGGAAAGCAAACACTTAAACAAATAAACCCAGAAACTAATACAAAAACACAACATAAAATATTCAAGTGAGTGGAACACTGACTTGATGTAGATTTGAGTTGCAGTTCAGTGTAGCCTCAATGGCTCATGCATTCCATAGTTTGTTCGATCCCTAGGTTCGTTAATCACGTCCCTACCATTCAAATTGTAGCCTCCTCCCTGATGAATGAAGCCTGGAAATGAAGCCTAATGAGACCAGAGCGTCAGTAGCACATCAGTAGCAAAAACAAAATGTGTCATTGTTAGTTCGTCCTTGTGACGAAACGATATTCATAAGTAGAATTTTTACATTATCACTCAATTTTACTCATTTTAATTCAATTTGATAATCTTCACACTAAATGAAGCATGGCATTGTTGTGACACTTAAAAGGTGATAGCCAAAGTGCACCTTTAAAAAATGACGTTCATTTAAAGAATAGGACATTCAAAAAAATTGTTAAATGTTTTGCAGAATAGAATAGATCGTCCATCGCCCATCGCCCGACGACGGAAATGGCAGCTGAAATTTGTATGGGAATGTTAAACTTTTCGACCGACAAATTAAAAAAAACGAGTCCATAAAAATGTCAGCTTTCATTTTTGTCGGCGAAGAGCAACGCATTCTGTTCAGCCCTTTATGAATAGTTTAGTACACCGAATCTTAAAAAAAAAAAGAAAAACAAAAATTAAATTGCTAGCAATATTCGTCTGACGCTAGAGTTACATTTGGTCTCAAGGAAATAAGTCGATACTGTTTATTCCTCAAAACTACTAAGTAGCTATACCGCCTTTCATGTTTGAGAATGGCAGACCCTCCGAATGTTGGAGTTGAAAAAGGAAGAAATGCGTTTTGCGCTGACTATAGTTGACTATAGTTGACTATTGCTCGTTTTTTGCACGCCAATCGTTACGTTTCGTAACCACAATTGTCGTTTTTGCGTTCAGTGTTAGTTAAAGTGTCAAATTGTAACTATTTTTAACTATTCCCAATTCTACACAGGAGGTGAGTTGAAAATGGTTGATGTGTCAAAATCTTTTTTTTCTGTTTAATGGTGTTTTTAATGACTGTCAATCTGGAATCTTAAAAAACATTTTGTTCGTGCATTTTTTACCGTCGTAGTTGTCCGTATCCATGCCGCCGCAAATTTAATTCCAATCAAAGGATTTCTGTTCGTCTTCAATTAAAAATATTTCATTACAAAAATATAGAGAGAATAAGGTTCCCTTTACAAATTTTAAAGCTTCACGAGTCAAATTGAAAATCCTCAGTCACTACGAGGAGAGACACACCAAGGAAATGATCTCACTTCCAAGTGGCTAAAAATTCAGCGCCAATTCATCTCATCTATCACCGATCACAAACCCTTCAACTTGCAGGCCGCCAAAGATGGCCAAACAGTCAGCGTCTACGTTCGGTTAATTTACAAAAAGTCATCGAAAAACTCGAGGACCATGGACATAGTTTTGGAGGATAAGTTGGCCACTGCTCATGAGCATAATGATTGTCGAACGTGAGTCGGCGCGAACGGCAAATGGAAGTTGCTCTGCATGAGAAGAAATTGCAAAGTTGTGAATGGAGCTGACTGAGAAGAAAATTAAGAAGATCACAGTCGAGAAGGGCAATTCGTAGAGGAAGCTCAATGACGCTCTCGCAGAAGTCAAGCATAAAGAAACCCAAATCAATGAATGAAGGACGAAATCGACATACATATTTGAATTCATCGTTTTTATGCTTGTCTGCCAGCAATAAAAAATATTTAATTAGTTTAAGAGAATAAAGACTTTTTTCGTTTATTTATATAAAATCACGAACTAGATATTGGGGGAATACTGGGAGCCGTAATTAGGAGAATATCAGGAGCTGGCTTACTTGGAATAGCTTGAAGATTTCTTTATGGAGGGTGGTCTTCAGTCTCTTTCTCTTATTTTTTCTTGCTTTGGGTTGTTAAAAAAAAATAAATATGTTCTCATCTCAAGATCATTCTTGAATTCAATAAATTAAGAGCAACAAAAATTGTTATAATCAAAAGAAAAGAAAAATGTAACCTCAAAATATTTGTTTTTTTTTTTTTTTTTTTGTTTGACAGATCAATCAAACCTTACTAAAAAGCGTTTTTGGAAGATTTCAACTATGACACATCAACCATTTTCTTTTTGACATAAAAACAATAGTCAACTATCGTCAACGCACTTCAGACAAACACGATTGCCGCTAAAATTTAAAATTTGAAACTGGTTTTGTTGAAATTCACTTAAATTTGATCCTCCGATTTTGAATGGAATGGAAGATCTTTTTCGGTTGCAACCAACAAATTTCTCTTTTTTCAATGAAATTAAGTCGGAGACGATCCCTTCTCACCGATGTCGTCAAATAAGAGTCTTTTTCTAACCACACATTGGCGGATTTTCAAAGTGTCTCAGACTCCGTATATAATTTTGCCGTCGGAAAAAACTTCTTAAATGTTTACACGTTTCACCTATGCATGTACATCAATTTTTTGTTGAAAATATTCCGAAACATTACAAACAATCTTTAACAAGTTTTTTTTAATTAAAAAGGGCTTAAGGAAAAGTCAAAATTTGCTAATTCAACGAAATTCATATTAAGGCAAACTTGTGTCGAAAAAAATGAAAAAAAAGAAAAACTTTTCAAATTTTAAAAACTTAAACAAAGCCGAAATAATACAAGATAAATATCCATAGCACGTACGCTAATCTATTGCATAAAAATGTGCGCCCTTATCTGCACCAATAAAGCGTATACGTTTTAAGGTGACCATACCTATTCCTTTTTGAGTGAAGAGACTCATTTATTCATAAAAAAAATCTCAAGCTATTAAACACATGTTTCAAAAGCTCCGCTCAGAGTTCTGATGAACCCTTTTAGGTCTTTTAGTTTGTCCGTTCTTAATAATCTACTTAGTAAGAATACTTACAATCGCTAGATGAACTAAAGCAGCAAAATGACGGTCTTTGAAAGGAAATAATTAAACATTTTTGAACTCAAAAACTTTGAAAATAAGCCCAAAATTAATAGAAATAATGTCCGTCTGACTCAAAATGCAAAAACAGCTGGTAACCTGAGACAATAGTTTCAACATTCTAATCTGCGAGTTCCATGGCAAATTTGTGACAACTTAAAAAAAAAAAACGCCATCCCACAGACACAGGTCTGCAAAAAAAAAAACAAAATTTGCATTATTTCGACACCCACTGATAAGACTAACGAATTCCCACACTCCCTATTCACAGCGATTAAACAAGTGAAACAACGACGCACGAATGGATTCTTTTATTGTTTTATTTTTGAAAAATATGTCAACTGCACTCTGGCTGCGCGAGATACGATTATCGAAAAATGTCAAAAGTGGATAAATGTCCATTGCACAAAGCCATTGAAACATGAATGTCCCCAGATAGAAACATATCAAACCCCCATAGACTGCAATGATGCATTCATCAATGAAATCATCAAAAATATGATAAAATGTTGTCTAGTTAGTTTTTGTTTCATATACAAAAATTATTGTTTACCAGTTGTTGATTTATTTTTAGCGTAATCCTTTTCGCGTTTTGCAGTCATTTTTTGGTCAATAAGTTCTATTTGTTTCTTTGTTGTTTTTCAAATAACAAAACTCATTAGAAAATGCAACACACTCATTAATAAATTTAATTTATCATCAAGTCAACACAACAAGTTCCAACCGACACAGAAAGTTTCACTTAATTTTTCGAATTTGTCCGAAACGGTTAGAAGAATAACTTCAAGTGCGTTTTCACGTGAAAAACAAACAAAAAATTAAAAACAAAAACAAAATAAACTCCACCACCTTAAAAAGGTATCGATGTACACAAGATAGGTCTGCGAGTAAAATTGAGAGTCCAGAGAATATTATGAACTTGTATAAAACTCGTTCTTTAGCAACAACACCAACCGAACCGAACTAGAAGAAGATAAAATCACCGAAGAGCCAAGCTCGAAACACTTCCTTACCGCAAGAAGTCATCCTTTGAACTAAACCGAATCGAAATCAGTGAAACATTATCCTGCTAAAAAGAGCCGACACCGACAACAACGACGATGACGACGTTGAAGACGAGAGGACGACACAACAACCACGAGCACGAGCACGAGTACGAATACGAAACGAATGAGAACGAGGATGACTGTGAAATGCTCCGCACATCGACTGCTTGCCGTTGTTGCCTGTGTGCCTTTGGAATCGTCCTCCGGCATGTGACTCGACTCCTCTCTATGTCGAACCTTTTTCTATACCAACAACACGACACGAATCTATACAGAACGATGAGGACGACTGCCACAACCATTGCCACTTGCCACTTGCCATTGCCACTGCTGCTGCTGCCTGCCAGCCAACACACTTTCTCCCACACAAGAGTGTGTCTCATGGCTATGGTATCTATCTATCTATCTATCTATCTATCTGTGTATGTGGGTTTGGTATATATTTACGTGTGTATCTATGAGGATCACCTCCGCAAAAGATGAGGGATGAGAGAGAATAGCCACTACTACCACCCGTACCGCACAGCAGCGCCACCATCGACCCTTATACACCAGAGGTTACCATATCGTCACAGCAGAGATACTTATCCCATCACCCATACCAACCATTTATTCAAAACGCCCACAGTATAACCCAACTGCCTCCCACCTTTTTGGGGTGGTGTATTGGCGACTTCAAGTTGAAAGTGCCGTTCTGGGATGAAAACAACCATCACATGCTGCCACACTGCTAAGCTCACCTACCCTCCACACCAAGCGTCCCCTTGTCTCTTTTGGCCAGTAGCGATGATGCCGACAGCGCGGCAACACACAATATCTAACGGTGCGGAGAGTAACTTACAGTCGCAAAAAAATACAAAGCAAAGGCAAAAAAAAAACACCAAAAACCCCAAAGACAAAAAAAAAATGCAAAACTCCCACCCCCTCCTATCATCATCGTCCCAAAATCAAACTTCCAGCCTGTGCACAGAATACGAAAAAAAACTAGAACGAAAAAGAAGAAAAAAAAAAATTATCCAACCGAACCGAACACCAAAAGTATCCCGGGGGCGCGGGCGAAGAGCTAGAGGAATGGGGTGTGAAAAAAGTGGTCTTGTCGTCGTCATCGCAAGCATCGTCATTGTCGTTGTCACTGCCGTTGCCGTTGTCCCTATCGTCGTCGTCGTCGTCGTGGTTGTCCATATTGTAGGTGTGGAAAAAAGCCCACCCCACCCACACACCCCACTTCACTACCAAGCCAGACCAGCAGCAACTACCACGTAAGTGTGGTGAGAGGAAGCACGCGCGCAGGATAACAAAACAAAGCAACAAAAGCTGTAAAGCACGACATCGCGGCACTTTGAACCACGAGTCTAGTGCCAAATGTTTATACTACCACTCTCCATGGAATAAAAATTCCCTCAAATCTATATAACGGTATATTTGTATGTTTATCGATAGATATCACTATAACGAGCATAATGTACGCCACGCAGCCTTGTGTGTCGGTCGTCTTGGTTGTGTGTAGATACTTGTTTTTTCTTGCTGCTTGTTTGTAAGGAGCTTCTGGAGCATGGTTGAATGAATGTGGGTATATGGCTGATGGCGCACACGGCAGCACTAAAAATGTGAATCCAGTGCCATGGCAGTCCATAGCGTTTTGATATACATACATATATAGCAGTGAAAAAAAATTATAGCAGAAGCTAAAGCAGTCAGCAGCAGAGGGAGCACAAACAAGCGCACACACAGATGCTACTAAAAAGTCCTGCTTCTGGCTGCCTGTCGTGTTCGTGTCGTACTGCAGCATGATGGTTTTCACAGCATTGTGTGGATTTTTACTTCTCAATTCGACAGGAATTTTTTATATTTACTTTACATTAAAATGTACTTGATGAGGGAAGAAAAATTACAGTATCAGAAGTGGGATATACACTGAGCTTAGCTGCCAAGCTGCATTGCTGACTCGGTCTCAATCGGTTTTTAAGCGTAAAAATTGCTGGATATTGTTCCGTTTAAATAAAATAGCAGATAATTTAAACTTTTAGAGCAGCACACTAAAAAAGCAAGGCAGAATATTTGACAGTAGTAGATTTTGCCTGTCAGCTTTGACAGATCACTTGATGGGATGCCTTCCAGGGTGTTAGAATAGGTTTGTTCGATGTACGCTCTGGGTCGTTCTGTGGTGCTCTGATTTCGCACTGAGCTGTTCGATGTCGCTCTTTTTTCACCCCGGTGCATTTCCACCGTGTTCGATGTGTATTAAGTGCTCGCACCGGGAGCGCTCTGAATCGCCCCAAGTTTTTTTCGGGGCGAGAATGTCGGAGCCGTTCGAATCCGCTGTTGCTATATAACAGAGAAAAAAGAACAGAGTGCTATTAGCGCGTTCGATGTGAAACCAAACCCAGAGACATTTTTCAGTTTTTTGACAGCTCTGTTCACAGTATGACAAGCACCGGAGCGCCCCGGGGCTGGTTACATCGAACAAAACTAATATGAAAGCATCCCTTCCAAACCTGATTGAATGATAAGTATATAGCAGAGGTTCGAGAGCAAACATTTATCAAGAAAATTGAAAGAATAAAAAAAAGGGGACCGAGTACTCAACCTTGTGGTACACCGAATGCTCTATTTTGCGTATCAAGCGTAATTTTTGCCTTTTCATTCTCTAACCAGCTTAATTGGAGACATTTTAAGAACCCAGTGAGATTGTGTATTCCTAGTTGTGTTTTTGTGCTGCTTGTGTCATTATTCAACAATTTCTGAGTGTGCGTGTGAAAAATCAAGAGTATTTTCGGAATTATACCGATTCGGAACGGCTAAGATTAGACGATCCTTTTTCCTGACAGATTGACCCTATTGAATTTGTGTCCGTTCTTCACAACAGGAACACAAGTTGGATTTGAACCCACACTACAATACTGGTCAAAAATTGGCAGAATGAAAGTCCAATTTTGTAATTATGAAGTAAAAACTATTTCTCTATCATCTTCGTAAGTTTCAACTATGACTTGACATGTAAAAAGCCTTCTGCAGAGTCACAGGTTCACACTCACATAAATGCAAATTACCACAGACATTTCAGTCCGGTCGAACTCAAACCATTTGATCCTTCAAAAATGGACAAATTAATTTGTGTATCACTTGAAAGTTCGAATTTTTGACGTACGACCTCAACCCGTTTTGCCCACCCTCAATCAGAGTTCGTATTTAAGCTAATAAAAATTTTAAGCCCACAAAGTTGATCTCCATCGTGTACTCATCTCACCAGTTTGAATGTAGGCTGATGCCACTCGGGTGCTCGTTTGGGTTCTTTGGAACTTTTCATTTCCAGATATATATTCACATTGCTACACACTCCAAAAGAAAAAAAAAAAAACCATTCAGAATTGACTGTTCATGGCACCAGAATTCGAGCCATGAGCGCCATACACAGGCCAGTAACAGGCTATACTCCTAGATATAGATGTTTGGGTACATTTATTCGTAAACATATACATATCTCATACAATTATAAGGCACATGAGGGCTTTGCCATGCTCCCAAATGTCTACAGCCGGATGGAGATCGAGACCGAGATGGAATGAGTGCGGAGAGAGAGACTAACAACGAAACCAACTGACACGAACACGACAAATCGCACAGGGCAGGGGCAATACATTTCACTGCTTCGGGATTTGATTCCTCGCACCCATCTCCATCACCATAATGTTATTTTGTAATATAGAAACAGATATGCTTAGATATTGGGCTTAACGCTACAGCACCAAGCAAGGATTTTATTCTCCGTTCGCCCCCAAGTGACGTCCTTTTTTGCTGCTGCTGAAAATTCATCCTTGTCCTTTTTATACAAACCAGTTACCACCCTTCGACACCCACACTCACGCTCGAACTCTCATTAAATGGCAAATTTCTTACACTTCTTGACTTGCATTTAAATAAATGGCACTGAGTGTTGCAGCCAGCACAGGATGGCATAGTAATCGGGAACAGGCACTTGTTTGTAGTTTGAAATCAGGTGTACCCACAAGGAATTCAGCGATGACTACAACGACGAAGGACGAAGACGGAAACGACAACGATATGAGGAAAAGAACGACGTCGCCAACAATGGCGATGGCAGTTTGGCAGCGAGACACGGACGACACAAGCTGGTTTTTTTTTTTTTTCATTTACGACTCAATAAAATTCACCGCATGCTTCTGTCGCCAGTCAGCCAGTCAGCTAGTAAACCCTTAACGTGATCCCTTTGGGTAATCTGCAGCGAAGGATAGGGGGTTGCAGGTAACGTATATCACACGTTAAATTCCAGGATATGCCATCATCGCATGGAAGTCCAGAAAGCACGTTTCACTTGTGCCAGGGAATTAACCTTCCCCAAAGTCGGGTTGATATACCTACTTGATGCTGCTGATGTGCCAGCTAGCACTTGTGAAACTACTCCGGGATAGAGTTTGTACGTGCTGCAGCAGGCACCATCATTAGAATGATGGCAGAGAGAAAAGGGCAGAGGAAGATCATCTCCGCTCATGCTCTGGGGCAATATTATGCAAGTGCGAGTTGGTTTGTCAACGCTAGCTGCTCTGTGTCGGTTTATGTGGAGGGCAAACAGAAGATAGAAGCAGCATATAAAGTCGAGTAGGACGTTATGACATCATACAAAAGGACAGCAGAGAGTTTTGTTCGGTCTTTGGTGGTATAGTTTCATGCAGCATCATCAACAAACGACAATGGAACTTTGTTGTCATTATGATAACGACATTGGTTTCATTCTGGCTTCAACGTGGTACGGTGTTGAACCTAACGCTAGTCTGAATCAAAACCAGAACCAGATTCAGATACAGATATATATGAATCCAGATCCGGAGGAGCCAGAGTGCTTCATCCGCATTTTGTGCAAATCATTCATTTTCTCTTTCGACATGACAGGCACCAGCGTTCTAAACAAGTTACCGTCTGATCCTTAAGCTTAGATTGATTATGTGAAAACACAACCACCAGCACGTCGGCATCATCGTCAACAACAAGAACGGCAACGATGATGGTGAGCGAGAAGAAGGCCTTGATGCGATGAAATCAGACCTCCCGCATCACCACTTGACTCACACTCTCTCCTTCCGTTCGACAACAACAATAACAACAACAATCTGGAGTGTGCGGCAAATTGTGAACGTTGTGTACGAGGATGTCAGCTTCAAGGCAATTATAGCTCCGTGTCGGTGGATGGGGTGTGAATCGGGTGGTTTTCAGCTTTGAGTTCTGACACTGGCAATGGCTACATACACAAATATAGTATTTCACGGCACACGACACAATGTCTCACTCCCCCTCTACAATTTTATTCGCTTGCCGTCGTTGTCGTTGCTGCTGTTGCTGTTGCCGTTTGTCGAGCACAATGCCAAGCCATGTCATGCTACGACAACGATGACATGCCGTGCCACCCTCAATTCCGCCGATAATAAGCGGCAAGTCACCCCCTTGTGCAAACTCAAGTCACCAGAGCCCAAGTGGCAGGAAAAACGAGGGAGAGAGAGAGTGTGCCAATAACTCATCCAACCTCGAGGGCGTGGGTGTGGATGAGACGGGCGCGCTGCTAGCAGGCAGTTGACGGTTGTGCAAATAAGCTCGTTTCATCGGAAGGAAAGACATGGAAAGAGGAAAAGCAGTAAAAAAAAAGAACACCTTCCATAATTTGAGTCATCAGTAATTGGGTTGAGGGTTGGGCCAGCTAATGGCGCGACTCTAACTCCGGCTCCGAATCCGATTCCCGTCACCAAACTTTTCTAAGGTAAGTTTAGTCTTCACTTGGCTTTGTGCTTAAGCTCTCTACCAAGTTCGTTCGCATTCACCCATTTGCCATTCAACCCTTCCCCTCCTCCACCTCTCACATTGTCGTCGTCGTTGTCGTTAATTTTTATACTTTGTGTGGCGAAGAAAGTAACACTGTCCAGCGTGTAGATGTGAATATAGATAAGCTTTGCCTTTGCATGACGATGACTATACCCAGTGCCATGCCAGTGGCACGACAACAACTTTGGTCGTCCTCCTTCTCGTCCTCTTTTCGGACACATAACCTGCTCTAGCCAATTTACTATATAATTCTTTATCCATTACTATCACTTCATGACGGCATGGCGACGACACGGCAAAGGCAAAAGCGACGATGGCTATACGATAGCAAAGCATGGCATGGCAGTCAGGCAGAGTGCGCCCATCCCTTGGCATTTGCCACAATTATACTCTCGTGTGCGCTCACTCTCGCCCTTGGGCTTCACCCTCTTTACGTTTTGATGGTTGTATAAGTAAACCAGATAGCTCTCTATGTATAGATGTGCCTGAATAGCTACAGCTACATAGAGAGATAAAATGCCCCGCAATTACCACTAAGGCCACATCTAACGAAGCCGATGATTTCTATAAAAAAAAGTTTCGTCTGTTTTTTTTTTTACCCTCTTCGTTTTCCTTTTATTTTTGTAGCCTCCACCTCCACCCTTGAAGTGGACTTTTTGTGTTTTGATGTTTTTTTTTTGTATTCTGAGGACTTGGGATTTTGTGGGGTTTTGCCTTTTTTTTTGCGCTACTGCAGATTCATCGTTCTCGGTTGTTCGGTTCGTACTTTACACTTAACAGAGGATACGGACAGAGACCATGTCGTCCATGTCGTTTATTTTATGGGAGATGCGAGATGGTTTTCCGTTTTCATAGAGAGCTTAGCGTTAAATAGTGAGAAAGGGTGGTGGTGGCTTTTTTTGTCGGTAACTTAAATTTGGAATTTTTTGTTGTTGTGAACTTTGACTTTTTATGAGGCTTACGCATACCTTCATTTATTTTATGACGCGTGTCTTTTAAAATCTGTAGGCTAATAAAAGTGTCTGATGGCTGTTCAAAATTCGAAATCTATACCCTCTTTAAAAAAAGAACACAGATTTCCTAACGGAACAAATTTAAAATTTTTGCGTAGAATCGGTTAAGTTGATCGTCAATCACAGTATCAATATAGATGACACTTGACAATTTTTGGCGTTGGACTACGAGGCATATTGCTTTTTTGCCGCGATATTTAAGGACTTCTCATAACTTAACATTTATTCAACATCATTCTTGAAAAGATTGTGCAAAACTCCAACGTCAACACCAGAGGCACAATCTTTCAAAAGTCCGTCCAGCTACTAGGATACGCAGACGACATTGACATAATTGGGGGAACACAGCGTAATGTCAGTGGAGCGTTTGTGAGTCTTGAGACGGAGCCAAAGGAAGATGGGTCTAGCGGTTAACGAGGGCAAGACCAAGTTAATGCTGTCGACAAGAAAAGACAACCAACAACGACGTCTTGGAGCAAACATCAGCATAGACAGATTTAAGTTCGAGGTAGTTAAAGACTTTGTCTACCTGTGATCCGCTATCAACTCAGACAACAACACCAGCGCTGAAATCAAACGAAGAATAACTCTTGCCAATCGCTGCTTCTTTGGACTAAGAAGGCAATTGAGCGGTAAAGTCCTCTCCCGTGCAACTAAAGTGACACTCTACAAAACTCTCATCATCCCGGTCCTTATGTATGGTGCAGAGACATGAACCATGACAACATCTGTTGAAAACGCTTTGGGCTTCTTTGAGATAAAAATTCTTCGAGTGATTTTTGGTCCTGTCTGCATTAATGGAGAATGGAGACGAAGATTCAATCAAGAACTGTACGAGCTGTACAGCGACACTGACCTAGCCAGAAAAGTAAAGGTTCAACGACTTAGATGGTTAGGTCATGTTGAGCGAATGGAAAATAATGCTCCGGCTCGTAGAGTCTTCGAATCCAACTCGGAAGGACGTCGCAGAAGAGGAAGACCGCGACTCAGGTGGAGCACACAAGTGGTAGCGGACCTGAACCAACTTGGCGTGCGAAACTGGAGACAGCTAGCTAGGGACCGGACTGGCTGGAGAAGTTTGTTGGGTGAGGCCCTGGTCCGACCTGGACTACAGCCAGCGCCACCATAAGTAAGTAAGTAAGTCATAACTTAACAAAATTTCAAAATTTGTAGAAGTAAAAATCATCCTTAAAACCATGGAAGAATATGAAAGGTCTTTCAAAAGGGACTCCCGAAGTGTCTATATGAGACTCAAAAGCGTTTAATGCATACCGATGGCTTAGCGGCGTTATACGAACATTTTCGACCTCTTGGATGCGCAGCAAGAGAGGTGAGGCGGGTAATTAAGAATAAAAGTGGCAAAAAATAGTCGACACCTCTTACACACTTGTTTTGATTAAAATTAAAATAAGAAAGCGCTTTATGAAAGAAACTCCATACACCGAATATTCCGATGGACATGGAAGCTACCACGAAAAAATGCTTAGAGAAAATTCGAAGTCAAACCTTTGAGGTCGTTAGGCTTATTGATATGTCAACTCGGTTCGCTAACTCGAGTTAACCCGAGCTTTATTATTCTACTCAGGCTTGCTTCTAAATTTTTAGGTGTTCTTGATTTTAGCTTTCATTTCAAAAGTGTTTTCTAGAACGGTATTTGGGACAATCCGGTAATATTTAGAACGAAATATCCCCTGGTGACCTGGATTCGTACCTCATGTTTCTATTGAGCCATTAACTGCCAAATTTCATCAGCGGATGGTAAAGATTTTGACGGATTAAAAACCTATTTTTTTCCCGTTTTTAAAGTGTTTTCTATATTGAATTTTGAGGCAACATTTAGAACGAAATATTTTTTGGCGACCTAGATTCGTATCTTATCTCACTATTCAGCCATAAAACTGTCAAATTTCATTCAGTAGCGGAGGGCAAAGCTTTTGACCGATTAAAAACCTCAATTTTTTTCGATTTTTGGGTCAGTCTGATAAGGCGATAACATTTAGAATGAAAGGTTCCTCTGGCGACCTGAATTTGTATCTTATCTCTATTGAGTCCATTAACTGTCAAATTTCACCAAAGGATGGAAAAGATTTTGACGGATTGAAAACTAATTGTTTCCGTTTTTAAGTGTTTTCAAGATCGATTTTTGGGGCAATCCGGTCACATTTAGAACAAAATATCCTCGGTGACCTGGATTTTATCTTATCTCTCATTGAAACATTAGCTGTAAATTTCATCAAATGGCAAGGATTTAAAAACCTCAATTTTGTCCATTTTTAAGTTTTTATTTTAGATCGATCAGAGATCAGAGGAAACCGAGTTGGAGAACTAAGTTAGCGAACGGATTTGTAACTTGTAACCGCGGTTAACCCGCCAATGGTGACACACTGGTCTATGAGACCAGGAGTGCTACAGTCCCTAAATTATTTTGAGAGGTCTTTTTTTTTAATCGCCAATATCAAGTGTGGAAAACTAGCTTCCTAGAATTAAATACTCCGTTTCTCACGATCTCCACACCAATACGCTAGCCCTTAAGCCTAACAAGAGTCTAGGATGGAAGAGCGATGGGCAGGACCACTTGACAAAAAATGTCTTCAGATCTTCAGAGTTCCCTGAACAAAAAAAATCAAAGGAGTCAAATCGAACATCAGCAGCGCTCGACACTTTTTTTTACGTGAAGGTACGGCACAATATTCCTGCATGGGAAATATACAGAAATAGCGGGCTATTCCAAATAACACCTCTTATTATAAAACCCTTTATATGCAAGCTAGTATGAGCTCCCCCTTACCTAAAGCCGAAATTTCCCACTCACTTAACCATTTTTCACAAAAACATGGTGCGAATTATACTCGCGACAAAATGCAACCATGTGAATCTGATACATTGTGTACTTGTTGGTTGATATATAATCATCACTGTGTTTGCTGGTGGTGGTGTGTTTGCTCTTCGCTTCAAACAAGCCTGGTGCGAATGGCCAGGCTAAAGATCGTGACTTGTGGGGGGGGGGGGGAGGGGGAGGGGATAAGGTATTAACGGCTCGTTACAATTGTTTGGAAAATCTGGTATTACTGGCTTTAATTGAAAGCAATTTCTAGTGATCTCAAATTGATCCTTTTAAAAGTATATTTTGTCTTGACTTTGATTCTAAAATTGTGTTTCAATAAATTGCAAAAAATCAATTCATTTTCAAACATAATTTGAGTCAAATTTAAATTCATTCAAGAAAACAGGAACTTCTCTACCTTCAAACCGCGTTGTTGTAAACTTTTTATTGGAACCAGTTCGTTAATTTTACAATAAATTCCAAGCATTTTCCCAAAAATATGTTATAAAATCATGTAACTCTCGTTCCTTGCCAATGTCGTACAAATTATACGACAAATTCTCTTTAGAAAAGTTCAACCGTATCATGTTATGCTACTTCGGTCATTCCCAGTAATTATTTTAATGGAAATTAACTGACCGTGGTCGATAAACTGCCAAGTAATTCGCTCTTCCAAGTTCCACCCACATCAGATGAGAAAAAAAAAATAATAAAAAAACAAGAAAAATCTCCTCCCAAAGTTAATTCAACATTTTCGTTTAACGATAACATCTTTCTTACAATAAAGTTCAAAGGCCATAGAGAGGCCTCGATTATTATTTGCCAAAGAGAGACCCTTCGATTGGGTATCGGCATATCGGCATCGGCATCGACATTAATATGTTTTATAGTAGAATTCTTCCAAAGGACCTCCTTTCAACACACAACAAAATCCCTTTGTACCAAACAAGCAAGCAAGCAAATGTTAAGCTTTTTACACGAAATGACTATCATTTCGAACCCAACAAATAGTTAAATAACATCTAATGATTCTTAACCTTTTCCCCCCTTTGACTGTTTGCATCCCTATCTATTTTGTATCTCATGCTGGCGATATGGCGACGACACGATGACGATAGGTTTCTGTGCAAAATCAAAGCACTCCATCCCCGGCCCCCCATTTATATCATCCGAGTTGAGTACGTTCTATCGTGTTGTCGAAGTCGCGTCATTGTCGTCAGTCGGTCGGTCGCATAGCCAACATACGTACTAGTATCTCTATCCCACAATCAACTGGATAGCTATTCACTGAGCCATATCTCCATTGTGGAAAATAAGTGTGTTCCTGGCGTACAACTGTGTTCTGTGCACAAAAAAAAAAAACGAACTTAAGGACAAAAAAGCCAAAGAAAAAAAAACCATCGAATCGGCACATATAAAGTTAAGTATAAAGCTGAAGCTGCAGAGCATGACACTCGAGAACTTAGTCCTTCGCATATATCTATACAAAACACAACCAGAAGCAGCAAGCACTCTGGCAGAATGGCAGCAAGCATACCAGCACAGAAGAAGAAGAAGAAGAAGAGCACATCGGGCGGACGTACAACAACGTACATGGACGACGATGCTGCCATTGCCATAACGCCGCACACCACATTTTAACACCCTTCAACAATAAACAGCATGTCACTTAGTCCCAACTTCAGGATATCCCCATAGAGTTTATACTTTTCTCTGTCCTTTGCCCTACCCAACACGACCCGGTCCGGGTCCCGTCTCGGCCCCATTGCCACCACGACCAAACATTTTCATTCCATCGAAATGAAGATACACACGAACCCCGCAATGGCACCATCATGATGACATGGCTTGTGCTTGTGCTATCCGAACCCGCATCAAATTCTATATAAACAGGGCTGGCTGGCATTGGAGCATATGGCGCTAAATAGAGGCTCGCACTCTTGTCTATGGAGAGACTTAAAAATTAATTATTTATGAAATTGGTCTAGAAATGAGAGAAAAAAAAAACAAGAATACATGTCGGTCGGCAGACACCGTTCAAAAACACCTGCAAAGTAATTTTAATTTCGGTCAGTTTACGGTTCTTGTGGATGTTGTCTTTCATTTGCATGAGGCGCCCTAATTTCATTAAATATTTTGGTTGTATATTAATAACGGCGTTAAATACATTTCAACCAATTTTCTTTGACTGAACAGTGCGGTGGTGGGACGAATTCAATGAGGTTAAAAATGAACCCATGTCAATTTTTTTGATAGGCTTAACTGTAGGTTGATTGCCTCCAAACTTGGTGGTAATTGACTTAAAAAACCTTGTTGCACACACATTCGTATTCAAGCTCATTTAATTTTGAGCACATTGAGCTAGAAACATCGAAAAGCAGTCAAAAACACACAATTAAAAAATGTCTACAAAAATATTACTCATACGTCACAGTGTACAGAGAATGAAAATCTCGAAATCATGTACATATTCAAGTACAAGTATCAGCTTGTTCAAGGACTTTAGCTCACTAAATATGTAATTAAATTTGTGGTACTTGAAAGTATTGGTACTTGAGAGAGCTGGTAGTTGTAGAATCTTAAGTAACCTGCTTATGAAGCAACGAAGAACCAAAAGAACTGAGAAAAACTACTTCTTGACGGTTTTTAGTGTCATTACCAGGATATTTAAGTACAAGTATCAGCATGTTCTATTTCTGAAAGTACTTATGAGTACCGAAAAAGTTAAGTAACTAAGAAATCTAGAATTCAAGAAGAAGTACCCAAATACTAGTATCAGTTTCTTCAAGTACAAAAAAACACTTATACTAAAAAGTATTAGTACTTGGAAGTACTGGTTCTAGTAGAATCCTAAGTATTTACTTATCAAGTAACAAAGAACCAATAGAACTGAAAAAAAACTGCTTTTTGAAGTTTTTGAGTGCCATTGCCAGAATATTTAAGTACAAGTACCAGCACGTACTAGTAAAGGGTTTTTCAATAGGGACGCTACAAAAGTTTTCTTAAATAAAACAAAAACAGTTTTGGATATCAATGAAATTCTTTATTCCTGTGAAAGAACATTTGATGCCATTATGTATGGAACTCTTTTGCATGGTCACCACGGGCACGCTTGCAGAAGTCCAGACGCTGAACCCAATTTTCGACGGTTTTCAAGCATAAATCGGCCGATACTGCTGCAATTTCACGTTCGATATTCGTACGAAGTTCATCAATCGTCGCTGGCTTGTTGGCATAAACCATAGATTTGACGTAGCCCCACAGGAAATAGTCTAACGGCGTTAAATCGCATGAACGAGGCGGCCAATTCACAGGTCCATTTCTGGAGATAATGCGCTCATCGAACTTCGTTCTCAATAATTCGATTGTTTGGCCCGCTGTGTGACATGTGGCACCGTCCTGTTGAAACCACATATCGTCCAAGTCCATATCATCCAATTCATTCCAAAAATAATCGGTTAGCATTGAGCGGTAGCGATTCCCATTCACAGTAACGTGCCGGTCTTGATCATCACGGAAGAAGTACGGCCCAATGACACCACCAGCATGTAAACCGCACCAAACAGTGATTTTTTCGGGATGTAATGGTGCCTCGTGAAGCACATGTGGATTGCTGCCTGACCAATAACGCATATTTTGCTTATTGACGAAGCCATCCAGCCAGAAATGAGCCTCATCGCTGAAGATGATTTTTCGATGAAAATCCGGATCATTTTCAAGTTGTTGCTCAGCCCAATTCACGAACATACGACGCTTCTGGTGATCAAGCGGCTTCAGTTCTTGCGTCAATTTGATCTTGTAAGGATGTAGGCCAAGATCTTTTCGCGAAATTCGCCACAACGACGTCACAGAGATGCCCAACGCTTGAGAACGACGTGTGAGAGACTGATTTGGGTCTTCCGCAATTGATGCGCTAGCGGCAGCAATATTCTCGACACTACGGGCACTTCTTTGTCTCACTGGCACGGGAACATTTTGTACTGAGCCTGTGGATTCAAATTTTTCCACTAGACGCTCAATTGTTGATCTGACAGAACGATTATGACGACCATGACTCCGAATTTCGGTAGTAAATTTTAATAATTTTGACTCGTTGTTGGATCGTATACCTTTCCATGATGAAATGACAAACCTTACTGAAGAGAAATGTCGAGAGAACGGGAAAAAATATGGCGTCGTTTGCTCTTTCGGTCTACTTTTGTAGCGTCCCTATTGAAAAACCCTTTACTTGAAAGTACTTATGAGTGCCCATTTTATTCAAGTTCTGGTATTAGTTTTTTCAAGTATCTTTGGCTGGACAACTACTTAAAATGTACTTGAAAGTATTAGTACTTGAGAGTTCTAGTACTTGAAGAAACTTGGAACGGGAAAAAATATGGCGTCGTTTGTTGTCCCTTTCGGTCTACTTTTTTAGCGTCCCTATTGAAAAACCCTTTACTTGAAAGTACTTATGAGTACCAAAAAAGTTAAGAAAATCAGAAATCTAGAATTCAAGAATGAGTGCCCATTTTATTCAAGTTCTGGTATTAGTTTTTTCAAGTATCTTTGGCTGGACAACTACTTAAAATGTACTTGAAAGTATTAGTACTTGAGAATTCTAGTACTTGAAGAAACTTAAGAACTTTCTAATGAAGTAATAAAGAACCAACAGAACTGAAATAATATTTATTGATGTTTTTGAGTACAAGTATCAGCACCTTGAAAGTACTTGAGTACGAAACATTATACGAATAACCTGCAAAGAGGTTATTCCTATTCCTAACACAGATTAATCGTGTAAGAAAATGAAAATAAAAATTAAATCTTACGCGTAAGCTGAAATGCTCTCAGGCCCACTCCAATACAAATCCATTTACACGATTCACAAGTTCACTTTGAAAGCCGTATGCCATCAACAGCAACCAGCTAACGATAGCAGTATGAAACTTTACGTTTGGTCGCACATAAATATCCTTGCCATTGCCAAACAACATCCTTCTCTATATCTACCTCTCCGTTCCCCCTCAATCCATCTAAGTATATGTATGCAAGGAGCGATTTGGGAGCAGTATACTGCTGCGTGTGCTTTGGGTTGAAATCTTCGTGCCGGATTATATCCCTTCGGGGCTGTATGTGGATCTGTTTGGAAATCTATAAAGTAGGGAAGAGAAGTGAGATAGGACAGACGAGGACGAGGACAACGACAACAGCAACAACGAGGATGACTACGACGAGGACGACTCCGACGACGACGATGATGATGATGATGACTATGGGGTGTGGGCTGCTTGTCGGTTGGTTGAATGACGGTTAAGGATTTGAGGGCGGCCGACAACGACCGACGATGGATGGGTGTGAGGCTTGAGTGTTTGTTCGTTTCGACCTTTTTTCTTTTTCTTGTTTTGATATTACTCGTCCTTTTTATATAAAAATGTATATCTATAAAGGAGAATGTATTTTTTTTTTATCTAGAGCACTGCCGATAGCATAACGTGGTATAATTCAGTGGGTAAGCAGCAGCAGCAAGCATGCCAAGCCCAGGAGTGCTGAGTGGGTATAAAAAGAATGAACCAGAGAAAAAAAAAAACAAGAAACACAAAAACTTTATACCTGACTGCTGGTGCTACTTCTGCTGCCACTTCCACAAGGACTAAACCTACTGGTTCTAATCCCTCTTTGCCCCATGCTGCTGCTGGTATCCTTTTGGCCTGTAAGCTCTGGGACCTGGGTCTGGGAATTTGATGTGTCTGCCTGTAACGGGCTATATATTGTATGCTAGCAGATAAAATACGAAAGGTAAGAGTGAAGATAGGTGGATGGCAAAAACTGGGTTGTGGCGGCGGGGCGCGGTGGTTTAGGTGGTGCAAAAAGAAAATATAACAAGTGGAAACCCGAAAAAGGGATTTTATGGATATACGATTTTGAAGATGGCAATAGAGAGCAAACCCAGAAGAACATGACATCGTAAAAAAAGGTATAATTCGCCACAGGATGTCTGTTTAACTTGAGCCTTTACTTCTTCTTCTACTTCTCTTTTCCGTGTGCTATTTTCCCAAAAAAAAAAAAATCAAACCCTCTCACCATCATCATCGTTTAAAAGCGTGCAGAGGGTATAAAGGATATGGATGAGGATATGTGGGTAGCCGTTGTGTCGGACGTATTTGGAATCCTGATCAAGTGCGGATTTACAAAAGGATGTTGAAGATTGTGACACAAAACGAAAAAAAGGGACTCCCCGCCTTCCCTAAAATCAAATGAACCCTGACAAAAAAGGAAACAAATAAAAAATGAATCCAGTTGTCGATGTGGAAACGTAGATATACTTTGAGAATTATTCAGAATTAGAGAGGTACATGCAAATAATTATCTTCCAAGTCATGTGTAAACCCTTGAGACGTTTTGGATTTTGTTGCCAAAATAAAAGGCAAGAAAATGGTTCAATTGGGTATCCCTCAGATGGCGTATACAACACGAATGCGAATCCCAAGCAGTACACGAGTCCTGTTCCACAATAATTACCTCCCTCTGTTGTGGTTAATGCCCTTGAGACAACGAGCCAAGCAATGAACCAATTTAGTATAATTGGCAGGGTAAAGGCGCGTTTCTATAAATTACCCCTTTTTTTCTTTCATCAACTTGTGAATTCCTCTGTGTTGAAAGGGAACTTTTTGACACGATGACGAAGTGGAGAATGCAAAAACATTATTCTAGCAGGTTCTAGTCATAGAAGGTTGTAGGTAGGAAATTATTCAGACTTTGTCTGCAGGCAATTGTGAAAGAATTGTGGGGTTTCACTTGTGATTTCGAGTTTCGCGGTATGACGCTGTTTGATTTTCAGCAAAGTTATAAAAGCTTACCCAGGGGGTATGGAAATTGTGGGTTTCGAGCATTTTTTCTTACTTTTTGCAAGTACTTTCTGTTTGAATGCTAAAAACAAGGTTGAACGATTGTGGGAGCAAGTGTTGAGAACCATTTTGAAGTGGTTGTCTTATCCGCATCCGCTTTTGTGTACTTTTTTTTTGCTTTCACATAATTCATGTAGGCCTCCGCACAAAGGTAAATAATTTCCTTTTTTTTATTTGTCTCACCTTTTTAATAAAATGTACAATGGGACTTGTGCAATTACCAAGATTCTGGATGAACCGTTTTTGACACTTGAAATTTGAAAAGAGTCAAAGTCTCTTGAGTGTGTTCAGAACATAATCTAATTTTTTTAAAGTACGATAGGGTTGGAAAAGTGCGATGTTAAGTATGTAAAGGATTACATTTTTACTTCTGGCTTTTGTCGCCGTAATTTGTTTGGTTTTTGTGAATAAATTTACCTATGCGTTAATGTTGGAATGAGCTCAAGATTCTTCGTTCATGCAATAGACAGACATTTTGCATGAACGGATCCGGAACCTCTCTGTTCGCTTAGCAAAAATAGCGAACATAGAAAAAGGTTTGTTGAAATCTCAACTGTGGCTAATGTGATGTTTACATTCGTCTCTTTCCATGGAAAGGGAGCACCTTTATTTTAAAACTAAACTAACTTGCATAAGACTTGTAAGAAACGATATGCTTAGACGTTTGAAGCACTTATTTTTCCATAAGACTCAATCAAGAGCTTATACCAACTGCTATTAAGGAGCAATAGTATCTAAATTTTTCTTTAATTGTTCTTAATTTGTTTGCAAGTCTTACAACAGCTACTTTAAGGAAACAATAGCTTCTCTAAGCTTCTTCTTCTTTGAACGCCAAATATAAGCATTAAATTCAATGTGTTTGATAACTTTTCTAAGAAAAGAAGAAAAAAATTATTGATTCTTTATTTTAAATTTTAGACTAAATCCCAAGAACCTCCTGTCAGTGTTCTTATGCAAGCTTAAAGCTGATATAAGAAAAAAATCACTAACAATTTTCATTATGAGTGTTAAGGGAGACACTCATTATGCCAGCGGGCTTAAGCTGGTACAAAGAAATAAAGTATGATATAATCACAACAACCTCCCTTCAGACTCCTTATGCAAACTTTAGCTGATAAAACGTCAACAAAGCAAAGCAAAACTCAGTCTTTAACGACCTACAAAATGCGACGCTTGCGTTAAAAAAGAACGTAAAGACATATGGAAAATAAGGCTTTATAGACTTTCCGTAAATTGCTAGTTACTATCCTATTATGTCACTTACAAAATATAAAATCTTAACTAACCAACAACAATATAAACAATAGAAAATAAACACAAAAGGGCTAAGTAAATGACAAGCACGCATAAAAAGACCTTAAGCAAGCACTTTGCAAGCTGTTGTAACCGAATTCTGGAATTGTCGTTATAGCCCGAGTTTAAATACTTTACTTACTTACTTAAGGTGGCGATACAGTCCGTTGTGGACCTGGGCCTCAATCAACAGTCACCGCCAGCTAGCTCGGTCCTTAGCTAGTCGTCTCCAGTTTTGCACTCCAAGTTGATTGAGGTCCTCTTCCACTTGAGTGCGCCACCTGAGTCGCGGTCTTCCTCTCCTTCTTCGTCCCTCGGGAATAGTGTCGAAGGCTTTCCGGGCCGGAGCATTGGTGTCCATCCGCTCTAAATGACCGAGCCATCTGAGTCTCTGGACCTTGACCCTTCTGGCTAGGTCCATGTCGTTGTACAACCCGTAAAGTTCGCTGTTTATCTTCTTCGCCATTCCCCTTCAATGCACACGGGCCAAAGATGACCCGAAGAACTTTCCTCTCGAAACAGCCTAAGGCACTTTCATCCGATTTTGTCAAGGTCCATGCTTCTGCACCATACAGCAGGACTGGGATGATGAGTGTGTTGTACAGTTTTACCTTAGTTGCTCGAGAGAGGGCTTTTCCACTCAATTGCTTTCTTAGCCCAAAGAAACAGCGATTAGCAAGAGTTATTCTTCGTCTGATCTCGGCGCTGGTGTTATTGCCCGTGTTTATAGCGGAGCCTAGGTAGACAAACTCCTCTACTACCTCGAAGTTATATGCGTCTATTGTGACGTTCTGCCCGAGCCGTCGGTGTTGGGTGTCCTTCCTCGAAGACAGCATATACTTCGTTTTTCCCTCATTTACCGCTAAACCCATTTTTGCCGCTTCTGTCTCAATTCTCACAAAGGCGCCATTGACATCACGCTGTGTTCTTCCATTATATCAATATCATCGGCGTACGCGAGAAGTTGAACAGATTTTTGGAAGATAGTGCCTCTGGTGTTGACGTTGGAGTTCTGCACTATCTTCTCAAGAACGATGTTAAAGAAATCGCATGACAGTGCATCGCCTTGTCTGAATCCTTTTTTGACGTCGAAAGATTCCGTAAGCTCGTTGCCAACCTTGATGGAGCAGCGTGAGTTCTCCATCGTCATTTTGCACAAGCGAACGAGCTTGGCAGGGACGCCAAACTAGACATAGCTTTGTACAGTTCGTCTCTGTAGATGCTGTCATACGCGGCCTTAAAATCGATGAAAAGGTGGTGGGTATCGATTTGGAGTTCAAAGGTCTTTTCCAGGATCTGCCGCAACGTGAAAATTTGGTCGATGGTTGACTTTCCTGGCCTGAAGCCACATTGATAAGGACCAATCAGATTGCTAACGAAAGGCTTCAGACGTTCACACATTACGGCAGAAAGGATCTTGTAGGCGATGTTAAGTAGACTGATGCCTCTGTAGTTGGCGCAGTTTGGAGGATCTTCCTTTTTCAGGATCGGGCAAACAACGCTGAGGTTCCATTCATCGGGAATGCATTCCTCTGACCATATCTTACAGATGATTTGGTGCATGCTCCTATCTAGCTCGTCGCCTGCTGCTTTGAACAACTCAGCAGCTAGTCCATCTGCTCCAGCGGCTTTGTTGGATTTCAGCCGTGATATTGCGGTTTTCACTTCTTCTAGGTCGGGTTCACGGAATTGTTGGCTATCATCGTGTCCGATGAAAGGCTCCTGTCTGACGGCGGTGTTTTGTTCGTCGTCGCCGTAATATAATCTACAGAAGTGGTCTTTCCAAATCCCCAGCATTGACTGCGATTCTACTATGATGTTCCCTTGTTTATCTCTGCAGGCATCGGTTCTTGCTCGATGACCTTGAGCCAGCTGCTTAACCTTTCGATAAAACCTCCGAACTTCATTCCTGCTGTTGGCTCTCTCAACGTCCTCTTCTTCTTCGCTTCTCATGCTCTCTCTTTTTTCTCCTGAGAAGCTGGCGTTCCTCTCTCCTCTTTCGCTCGTAGAGCTCACGAGCAGCTGTTGTCCTTCTATGCAGCGCCGCTTTGTATGCCTCCTGCTTGGCTGCATGGGCCTGCCTGTATTCTTCGTCAAACCAGGGGTTTTGATTTGGTGGCTGTGTGAAACCCAGCACATTAGAGGCGGCATCTCTAACTGCTTTCTGGCAATGTTGCCACTGGTCTTCGATACTTGATGTTGGCCCGAGTTTAAATGGAATGTGAAAATTAATAAACAAACTAAATTTAAATTTTCTAAATCAAAACAATGAAAACGAAATATTTTACTAGCTGAACCGCCTATCACCGTTTCGTTAGATTTCAAATAAACAACAAAAATCAAAATAAGATGCGAGTTCAACTCATGTTGATTTAAAGCAGCGAATTGCTGTCAATTGCTCTGTTTCTCTGTCTGTCACTATGCACGCACCAATACGCAAGAAATTCAATAGCGTAATAGTGAACACGTTCCGTCATTCCGGTTAGAACGCATTCAATTTGCCGCACGTCTTTCTGTTTTTTTAAGCTGATCAGATACCACAGTGATTCAGAATGTTAAGAATCATTTGTCTGACAACCCCTTCCTAAATTTAGTAAGCTTCTGTTCTTAAAACGCCCTCTTGTTGAATATCATTGAATAGCTTGTTGTAACGAAAACTCCCATTGCTTCCCTTTAGCCATCCCATACATAACACCCATTTGACGAGTTTCCAAATGTCTCTATTGTATTATTTGTTATTCAAGTCAAAGAAGAGATTATTATCAAAAACCTTTCCACTCTAAAGAACATCGATGGCAACCTTTCCAACCCAATCAGCAGTCACATAACTCAAGCATTCACACTATACGTCTGTTTCGGTCACCTCGTTAAAAGTGCCACTTGCCACTTCCCACAAACTACACTACTCAGCAACTGATGTTAAGTGCCAAGACATTAAATCCAAAGCAATAACAAAACTAACCAATGCAATCCAATTCAAACGTAGTACGTTCGTTGGTTAGTGTTGTCATCGTCACCATCGCTATCGCCACATCGCACCTCGCCCTCATCATCATCATCATCAAGCAGCAGCATCATCATCTTGGTCGTTGTCTTTGGCAGTTCAGTTGTGATGAGTCGCTCTGCCTGACGACTCGATTCGAATTTCGTTTGGATCCCTTTACACTACATTAAGGACATTATCACATAATTCTGGTTGGCCTAAGAACGTTGAATGGATGACTGGCTGGTTGGATGGATACACACTTCAATGATAATAGGAATGGTAAACAGCCCATTGCCGCCAAGCAACCATCTCTCTATAACCATCAACAAGGTCTCTCCAAACAAAAGCATCCAGCCACTTCCATTATATTATACGATTACGACAACGACGACAACGAAGAAGATGATGAGGACGAGGACGACGAAAAGACGAGACCTTTCTCTTCAGAATTCCTTGAAATTGAACGAATGAACAAATGTACAGAGATCTTTTATGATTGCGTAAAATGATGCCAGGGGACGGCCGACCATCCGTCGTCATCGGACGGGCTCAGCAATTTGGTCGTTTATTTGATAGCCGTCTCTTTGATTAGCAGAGTCGTCGGTCGTCTCTGTTGTCGATATAGGAGTTCCTTTTTTTTCTTCTTGTCGTTGATTGCTGCAATTAAGGTGGCGGCAACAAGGATACTTGTTCTATCAACTCTCATAAAACAGACGCTCATTTTAAACTTTGTAGCTTTTGGCAGCTAACCCATCGCTATCGCCATTGCTTTACCCATTTTGCCATCACATCATGATCATGGATTTCTAGGATAAGAATAATAAAATAGGGTTGGATTTGGTTTGAACAGACAGAGAGAAAGAGGAACAAAAAAATGTTGATGTGAATTTATGGATGGATATTTCTTCTAACCCCTCAGCTCTCACCCAGGCTGGAGTATAACAAAAGCTGATTCAGTGAATAATATGAAATATGAGCCACGTGTTTGGAGCATACTGTGCTTTGGAAGTTTTCTTTTGGTAACAAAGATATATCTCTTCGTTTGTGTTTAATATTATTGCGAGAAGATTTCCCGGAGGGATTTAAAATTTATTTGTTAACAACTTAACAGCTCACAAATAAAATGGTATTTGACTTTAAGCAGCAGTCGTTGGAGTGTTGAAAAGGCAAATTTAATAGATATGTCAATGTCTCTGTTGATATTAAGCGTGTAGACAGATATTGAAGCTTTATTTTACTGCTGAATTTTTCACAACTGTCAATAGAGATGGTTGTGCTGTATTCATTATTTTTTCGATTTTTTGATTTATGGTCTTTATCTTATCTCTCCATTCTGACATTAACTGTGAAATTTTATCAGCGGATGGCAAAGATTTTGACGGATTGAAAACCTCATATTTTTCGTTTTCTAAGTGTTTTCTAGAACGGTTTTGGGGCAATCCGGTAACATTGAACAAAATATCCCTCTTGCGACCAAGATTCGTATATTATCTCTCCACTCGGATAGTAACTGTCAATTTTAATAAGCGGATGGCAGAGATTTTGACGGATTGAAAACCTCATAATTTTCGTTTTCTAAGTGTTTTCTAGAACGGTTTTGGCGCAATCCGGTAACATTGAACAAAATATCCCTCTTGCGACCAAAATTCGTATATTATCTCTCCACTCGGATAGTAACTGTCAAATTTAATAAGCGGATGGCAAAGATTTTGACGGATTGAAATCCTCACATTTTTTGTTTTCTAGAACGGTTTTGGGGCAATCCGGTAACATTGAACAAAATATCGCTCTTGCGACCAAGATTCGTATATTATCTCTCCACTCGGATAGAACTGTCAAATTTAATAAGCGGATGGCAAAGATTTTGACGGATTGAAAACCTCACATTTTTTGTTTTCTAAGTGTTTTCTAGAACGGTTTTGGGGCAATCCGGTAACATTGAACAAAATATCCCTCTTGCGACCAAGATTCGTATATTATCTCTCCACTCGGATAGTAACTGTCAAATTTAATAAGCGGATGGCAAAGATTTTGACGGATTGAAATCCTCAAATTTTTTGTTTTCTAAGTGTTTTCTAGAACGGTTTTGGCGCAATCCGGTAACATTGAACAAAATATCCCTCTTGCGACCAAGATTCGTATATTATCTCTCCACTCGGATAGTAACTGTCAAATTTAATAAGCGGATGGCAAAGATTTTGACGGATTAGAAAGCTCGTTTTTCCGTTTGCTTTCAAGATTGATTTTCGCGGCAATACGATTACATTTAGAACGAAATATCCCTCTGGCTATTGACTATCAGGAGTCACCTGCGGATTTTGACAGCTTAAAATCCTAATTTTTTCCGTTTTTTTTTCAGTGGTTTCTTGATGGAATTTCGAGTTGGAACTCGGCTTACAAAGCTTACGGTTCAGCACATCACTAGCCGTAACCTTTTTTAAACTTACAGCAGGAGTCCCATAAGGCTCTACCTTCGGACCTATCTTTTTCACTCTAAAAAATACTCCGTCTTCTAACCCAACTTTCTTGGAACCCAATTGCTCGATCCTTAAAAAAACCTGTCCTCCTTAATGAAGTGCAGTCCCGTTCAATTTGTCACAATGTTGGTTTCTTCATCCCATCTAATCATATTGAATTTGAGTCCCACTGAGTCATGAAAACTGCAGGAAAACACAAACATGCAGCCCATCAACTTTAATGACTTGCTTCCCCTACCAGAGCTAAAACGACACATAGCTCCCTATTCTTAACTTGGTCTTTTGTGTTCTGTCAACTTTTTCTCTGATGGTAACCTTTACACGCCACTTCGAATCAGAGTGTTCAATAAGTTGTCCCTCTTGGTCTCCTAAAAAGTTAAGTTCACTCGATCCCTGTGCACATACCCGAAGTCACATAAAAAAATGTATCGAAAGCTCCCTATACAATATACCTACATATCGTACGACCGACCAAATATCCTGCATTATTATCATCACTGGCGTACTTCCTCCTGCGAGACCCATCCGCTGTGCCTCGTATGTTGGTCGTCAGAACAATATACCTTCCTGTTTGTGTCGCCCTAGCTGACTTATGTGGTGACACAGCAGAGACCAGTAACTCCAACGACGAAGAACTTTGTTGTCGGGACTCGAGAGACATCTTTCTGCCAGATATCCTTGAAGTTGTCAAATCCTCCTGCTCCCTTGTGACCCACACTCAACAAAGTTTTCCTTTTTTTTTCTTTCTTTGTTTGCTTGAACCGTTGTGAAAAGGACAAACAAGAGACTGCCATACTAATATACGGGGACGTCAACGACAACGACGACGAGCAACGATGCGATGATGAGGACGATTGCGACTCTGTGAATCCGCACTACTTTGTGATGCTTTGCGCCTCCTCTAACCATCCTGCTTATGGGAGCATGTGAGGGTGAACTTATATGGGGATAATTTGTACATATATCTGGGGGAAATAAAGATATTATAGTGAGGTGTTGCCCGCACAAGCATACATACATACATATACCGACGAAAGGAATCCTGGATGAAGCATCTCAAAACGAAGGAGTCGTACAGAAGCGAAATCCTGTGGGTGATGTGGCTTTGATTGTTCACACTCTTAATGGTGGTCTGGGATTGTAACAGAGTACACTTCAGGGTATAATAGGCAGAAGTGATCAGGACCATGAGTGTACAGACACCACCACACATCGAATACACACTCATTCAGCACAAAAAAAAAATAGTGAGGGTGGCGATGGGAGCGAGCTGAAACCAGCAGCGTGAAAATCGAAAGGCCAAAGGCATAATCATCAGTCGCATGGCCTGGTACACATCAACTCCTCTGTGGAATATGGCAATAGCAACGAGGATGAAAACGACGACGACGACGACGCGACGACGACAACGAGAACGATTGTGTGTAAGTGTGTTTGGCATAATGGCATGGCATGGCATGCCATCGCAGCAATAGCAATCACAAGGCTCAACAAGGCACCGTACCGGAGCCGGAGCCAGTGCCATATAGAGTCGGAGCTTTTTGGTCTTGTATATTATTGCCATACAGAGATTCGTGATCCAACAAACGACTGATGTCAGCAGGAGCATGCAGAGGAGCCAAGGCAACTGGGAGCAGTCAAGTGCGATTGAGATGTGGTAGTGGGGTTAACTCTAAAGGCAAGGAAATGCCGTATTATTTATACTGTACCCTCGTATCCGCATGTAAGTCCCATCATATGGTGAACAACGACGATGGAAGAGAGAAGGGGATATAGAAAATGGCGAGGAAAATGTGTGCAAACGATGTAGCACTATTCCTGCTGGGTGAAAACTGAAGTGGCACTACGGAATTCGACCGAACAGAAAGTTATGGTTAAGTGCATACATACATATACTACACTCGATGTGTTTGTAGTGTTTTTCGGATGATATGATGCAGCATGGAGGTACGAATAAAAATGCCAGTCGAGAACGTGCACTTGTGTGGAATATGGTTATGTTGAAAATTGTGGACACCATCGCTGGTAGCTAGTGGTGGCATCAGAAGCAGAATTTTTGAATCACGTTGAAAGGATAGAGTATTCGGAAGCTCGTTTTTTTTTTTTTTTTTCGAGTATGAAATTTTTCTTATTTTCATTTTGGTTTTCGGTGGAAATATAAAAACTATGGACTCTATCGATGGGAAGAAGATTTTATGGTTTCGAATTAACAGCCAGCGGGGTAGATTCTTTAAAACTAATGGACAACTAAAATTGTCTTTTCTCGAGATTTTAAAGTTCATTTTAGCTTTGTATGTCAGCTTTTTGAAGCTATCAAACGTTTCATAAGAAGACACAGTGTAGCGTCAAAGACGAACATTACAAGAAAACTGATCTTTTCATAGAGATAAAAGATAGGTCCGTAGTGAGAACCTCGTGGCACTCTTGCTGTTAACGGTGCCGAACCATAAATTTTGTAAATCGAATTAACTCAAGTTTGTTCTTATGTTAACCAAATTGAAACTCGATGGATCTAGCAAACATTTAAAAGACAGGTAAAAAAGAGGTTTTTAATCCGTCAAAGTCTTTGCCATACGCTGACGAAGTTTGACAGTTAATGGCTCAATAGGGGCATAAGATACGAATTTAGGTCCCCAAAGAGATATTTTGTTCTAAATGTTACCATATTGCCCCGAAAATTGATCTAAAAAATACTTTAGAAACGGGAAAAATGAGGTTTTTAATCCGTCAAAATCTTTGCCATCCACTGACGAAATTTGACAGTTATTGGCTCAATTGAGAGACAAGGTACGAAACTTGGTCGCCAGAGGTATATTTCGTTTCAAATGTTATAGTATTCCCCGAAAATCGTTCTAGAAAACACTCATGAAAATCAAAAATTAGAAATTTAAACACCCTCAATAAATGCACTATAATAAGTCATGTGGTTCTATTGCAACGTCCCCCACTGTACAAGCCTTAGCACACATGAACACATCCCATGGCTGATTCTTCCATGCAAACGATGAACATGCAAATCCATATTGGCAAGCATAAGAGCGTGAACTTCATATGTTCCTCGTTCTTCCTTTTGCCATATCCTCCGCAATCCGTTGCCATCCAAAAAAAAAAACCTTCTTTTCACCAGATCTATAGAAAGAGCATAGAGTAGTCTTATTTTTGGAGTATAGAGATACCCCATACTGTCGATTACATACATATATGCGGCAACTGGAATCCTTTCACTTCGCAAAGTGGCAGTGCACATTTGGCTGATGGGCATTTGAAACTAAGTACTCTGTGGTTTATGACGAGGAGCTCCGTCGTCATCGTTGTGAATCATATAACGTACACTCTCGTCCCATAATACAAAATAGACTCGGTATAACGATGATGATGTGTTGTGGTGGGCAGGCAAGCATTCAGTTAAGAGCACCACTCGAGTTAGCAGAAGGATTTGTGTCTTTGGCGCAAAATGCTTTTTTGGGGCTTAAACTCTACCACCCAAAGACCATGAACCTACCTTCACTATGAGTAAGGGATTTCTCTTATACCAAGCTAACACGTGAAGACCAAGGCTGCACAGACGATAAAGCAAAGCTTGCAACAAGGTTTGGTTCGGTTACCGAAAAACGCAAAACGTATGCAGTTAACAAGGATACTTGAAGGGATCACGAATCCCATGATTGCCTTAAATTATGAGGGCTTCTATGACTGGCGCTGACCTTTTTTTTTCTGTGTGAAAGAAGTGGTGGAGAGTGCCTTCGTGATTATTCAAGTGCAATGATTTTCGGAAATTCCAATGAATGTTGCAGGGAACATCGAATTTTTAGTGTGCACATTACGATTGGACGATAGATGACGGGTGTACAATTTTATATGTCGTGTCATTGGAGGTTATGATAGTTCGATTTTGTGTGTGTATGTTTGAGTATTTGCGTTTGAATGAGTTGTGTGGGGCTGCAGTGGAAATTTATCGAGTTGAGTAATTGAATTGTATTCTGCGCAGATATATTTTTCCGTGGGACACTAGGGCGTATACGTGATCAAATTACTTGTTGACTTTATTAGGTTCAATATTTCTGGTCGAATTTTGTTTAAAATAGTGTTTTGGAAATAGAAACAAGTAACGAATTTAAAACTTTACTTATTTTCGAATGTGATAGGATTAGAAGAACACCAGCTTAAAAAGTTAAAACGTAATTTCTTGGGTAAGTTGCCTATTTGGGAATTTATAAAATGCATCTCTTTAGAGTGTCTTTGTCTCGGTACTAGAATTTCACACTCTTGCTTACTTATGGTGGCGCTACAGTCCAGGTCGGACCAGGGCCTCACCCAACAAACTTCTCCAGCCAGCTCGGTCCCTGGCTAACTGTCTCCAGTTTCGCACGCCAAGTTGGTTCAGGTCCTCTACCACCTGTGTGCTCCACCGGAGTCGCGGTCTTCCTCTTCTGCGACGTCCTTCCGGATTGAATTCGAAGACTCTACGAGCCGGAGCATTATTTTCCATTCGCTCAACATGACCCAACCATCTAAGTCGTTGGACCTTAACTTTTCTGGCTAGGTCAGTGTCGCTGTACAGCTCGTACAGTTCTTGGTTGAATCTTCTCCTCCATTCTCCATTAATGCAGATAGGACCAAAAATCACTCGAAGAATTTTTCTCTCAAAGCAGCCCAAAGCGTTTTCATCAGATGTTGTCACAGTCCATGTCTCTGCACCATACATGAGGACCGGGATGATGAGGGTTTTGTAGAGTGTCACTTTAGTTGCTCGCGAGAGGACTTTACTACTCAATTGCCTTCTAAGTCCAAAGAAGCAGCGATTCGCAAGAGTGATTCTTCGTTTGATTTCAGCGCTAGTGTTGTTGTCTGAGTTGATAGCGGATCCCAGGTAGACAAAGTCCTTAACTACCTCGAAGTTAAATCTGTCTATGTTGACGTTTGCTCCAAGACGTCGATGTTGGTTGTCCTTTCTTGTCGACAGCATTAACTTGGTCTTGCCCTCGTTAACCGCTAGACCCATCTTCCTGGCCTCCGTCTCAAGGCTCACAAACGCTCCACTGACATCACGCTGTGTTCTTCCAATTATGTCAATGTCGTCTGCGTATCCTAGTAACTGGACGGACTTTTGAAAGATTGTGCCTCTGGTGTTGACATTGGAGCTTTGCACAATCTTTTCAAGGATGATGTTGAAGAAATCGCATGACAGCGCATCGCCTTATCTAAATCCTTTTTTGACATCAAAAGCGTCCGTTAGGTTTTTTCCGACCATGATGGAACAGCGTGAATTTTCCATTGTCATCTTACACAGACGGATGAGTTTTTCTGGGATGCCAAAACTAGACATTGCTCTATATGGTTGGTCTCTATAGACGCTGTCATACGCGGCCTTGAAATCGATGAAAAGATGGTAGGTATCGATTTGAAGTTCCTGGGTCTTCTCCAAGATCTGCCGTAGGGTGAATATTTGATCGATGGTGGACTTTCCGGGTCTGAAGCCATACTGATAAGGACCTATCAGGTTGTTGACGAAGGGCTTCAAACGTTCACACAGCACGGCAGACAAGATCTTATAGGCGATGTTAAGGAGACTTATACCTCCGTAGTTGGTGCAGTTCAGGAGATCTCCTTTTTTGAGGATCGGGCAAACGATGCTGAGGTTCCATTCATCGGGCATGCTTTCCTCCGACCAAATTTTACAGATGAGCTGGTGCATGCTCCTAACCAAATCATCTCCGGCTGCTTTGTACAGTTCGGCGGCTAGCCCGTCTGCTCCAGTGGCTTTGTTCCAGAATTTCACACTCGGTCTGTATTAAAAAAACTTTCGAACATGATGCGGCTCCGCTGTGTGGCTTCCATTCGAAAGGTCCAGTTTTCGATAACGTTGACGCATAAATCAGGCTGAATTTGACCGACGATGTTGTCTTTGAGGGTCACGGAGTGGTTTGCGGTTTATTTTCATAGACCTGCAACTTAAGATAACGCCACTAGAAAAAGTCTAGAGGGGTAAGATCATAATTCATGTCGTTGCCTCGATGCGAGATAACCATGCCTTGAAATTGCTCGCTCATGATATTGCTTTTGTCTTGAGCTGTGCGGCACGAAGTGCTACCCTGTTGCCTGTTGATAGAATATGTATTCGGTGTCCATATCATCTAATTCAGGCCGCACAAAAGTTGGTGATCGTCATTGACGAAGATGGCCTGGTCAGCATCATTGATGATTTTTCGACGAAAATTTGGATCAACCTTCAACTGCTTCGAAACCCAATCAGGGAATACACAACGCTGTGGTTGGTTTCAGTCCTAGGTCAGTTGGATTTTGTATGAGTACAAGTACAACCACGACGCAAAATTCGCCATGTTGCGGTCTGCAACATGACAAGTCCTTGTGGGCGTTCACGTTCCAAACAGTTGCGATTTTTTGGAGACTTGTATTTCGTTAACGTACGGGTGTTGGCTGGTTGTTCATTGAGGTAATAGACTCTTAGAAGGACGACCATGTACCCCATTAAAAAGGCGCAACGCGTGCCGTTTCGATTTAAAAATTTTTATGGAGCACGTGTTGATCGACGCTGAAACTGTTATGATGATTTGTTCTTACTGACTGATTAAAAGACGATATTTTGACAGAAAGAAGAAAAAAACAATATGGCTGCCACTAGGTGTCAAAATCAACCCGTCCCTATTGGACACAATCCCAATTCTTTCTGGAACTGGATCACTAGTTGCTAGTTCATCAATAAATAAAGTAAATTTAGAGAGGCAATTATAGATTTCAAAATTAAGATTGAAAAACATATTTCAAAAGCTCCCTACAATTGGTTTCCGTTAATTGCAATCCTGTTCGACAAATTCTTACACGATAAGCCATTTGTTTGCCGTCTTCATCATCAACCGCCGCCTCCCGGAAGTATAAAATTACCATAATCGCGTTTATTGCTTCCTTCAGTACAACCTCTGTATTTTCGCATACAATTTTGTCGATATTTAAGTGTGCTTATGTGGATTTCCGTCTAAAATCACACACAATGTAGGTCTGCTCCCCTTTTTGCATAGGCATCATCATCATCATCAACGACGACACCAAATAAACGAGCCAAGCAAAAAATCAAAAAAAAAAAGAAACAAGAAGAAAATCCAAAAAACAAGGACAACTACCTACAACAAGAAACACCTCAACAACAAAAGAGACGACTCCTTGACAATTCAACACTCATTCAGTGTGAAAAGTGAACCTAACATGTCTCCATCTCCCTTACCTCCTGCTGTCAACCGTCAACCAACAAAAAAAGAAAAACATCTCACGTCGTCATTTGTTTGTCGTTTGAAGGTGTCGTCGTTGCCGTTTTTTTTTTCATCTTACCTTCCCGTCCCCAAAGTATCATAATGACAAGTTTGGTGTGTACAAAACATTGGGTAAGGATATCACACACCCATCGCTTTGAAGTTTCTTTTTCCAGGGAATTCAACGCAAAGGGAACAGCGAACAAAACATCACAAACACCCACACACCTAATGCGACGAAAGACGATGACGAATATATGTATGTACTTAACTAACAAATTCCCACCAAAGGATCAAGAGTCAGAACGACGACGATGATGATGGCACTGAACGCAAAGCTACCTTCGAAACCTTCCTAGAATCAGAGAACTGTGCAAAATTTCCTCCTTCCTGCACATCTACACCTACAAACACCACACAACTTCATCGCAAAAAAAGGAAGAGATTACATTATGCTAAAAGTCGCGGAGGTATTTTTCCGCACTATGAAATCTGAATACAAAAACGGGTGAAGGTGTTTTCAACCATCAAGCGACGGCTTCCAGGCATGATTGAGCACCGGCAACGTTATAAACACCCAGGGTCGACTCGGAGACGAGTTGTGGGTTCGGAGTTCGGGTTCTCGGGGTTTACCGTGTCGTCGCCGCCAACGCACTCCCATACCCTGGAGAATTATAATTGTATGTGCATACACATGTCGACACGGAATGCCATGTGGATGGATGAACGGATAAAAAAAAAATGAAACCCTCCATTTCGTTGAGTCCTGTTGTAGAGGCTTCCCTTAAAATACTGGAGCACTGAATTGTACAGTGAACGTTGAAGGACTAAAAGGGGCACACCACATGCCGACAAACGTACGACTCGTCGACAATACGACTTTGGCGACGCTGCGCTGGCTGGCGCTGGTGCTTTGACTGCTATCATGCCAAGCCGCCCATTAGGGAAAAGTCGAGGGTGGATGGCAGAAATAGTCGACATTAAATGATTCCCTCGTATATTATATATGGCTCCAAACATTCACTCATGGGTGCTCATTTGCAATCTTGTGGAAGTCGAAGGGCGAAGGACGATGGCAGCCTGTTTTCTGATGGAGAGTTTGTATTTTTTTCGTCTGTATACATTTATTTTGTACCTACTGTGTTTCTATAGGGTAGATTAGGTTTGTTTGGAAATTATGATCATTGAAAATGTGTTCAACACCATTTTGATTTGACACCTGTCAAATGCAGTTATCGCCAGCTCGTAAATACTCTTACAATTTTTTAAAAGCTGACAAACAGAACTTGGGAAAAGTCATCAGGGACAGAATGCGTCGCCCGACGACAAAAATGACAGCTGACATTTATATGGAAATGTCAAACTCGTCGCTCGACAAATTTCAGCTGTCATTTTCGCAGTCGGTCGAAGGGCGACAAATTCTGTCCCTTTATGACTTTTCCAAAGTTCTGTTTTTTTCTGGTCATAGGGTAAATCAACACAATTTAATCAGTTTCTCATGTGTTTTATTTTAATCTCTGCTACTAGTCTTGATGCTGCTCTGCTGTACTCGGCTATATCTACTGCCATTGTCGTTTATCGTCGGTCGCCAGGGCAAAGTGCTCTACACCTACAGAAACCCCTACAGAACTATAGACGACGACAATGACAAAACGAACGACTGGTAGCAGTGGTTATGTCGTTGGCAGATTATGTGGGGTTGGAACTGGGTTTTGGTTTTTGTCGAGGATGGCATTTAACTCAGAGTGAGGGAAGTTTTTGTGATGAAAATACACCGTGGCATGACACAGCTCGTTTGGTGCCGTGTCGTAACGTCTGTGGCATTAGAGCGGCAAGTAGCTAACGAATGCGGGCTTGGCTGATGTTGTGTTGTTTTTTTTTTTCTTTTTGTCACACTGCTGCTTTGATATCAAGACTAAGCACACTGCCTACACTTACAGCTTAATTCAGAGAACGACGAGAACGCACAGTCGCATAAAAAGCAGTATGTGGCATGAAGAAGGACGATGAACGGATAGCAGCAAAAAAAAATCAAAGTTTTATGAAACTAACTCAAAAGTTAAGGAGAATTTGTACTGAGTGCCTTATGGCGTAGCACCTTAATTCTGTTCCATTTCCATTGACAAGGAGGCGGGTGAGACTGCGGCAAAAATACGCCGCAACAACAGTGGAATGAGGAAGAAAAACCTCGGTGTGGAAAAGGCTGTTGCGAAGAAAAACTGAACAATGTTCGAAAATAAGTTATTTTGTATAAGTTGACTTGACAGTGAAAATTGATAAATGAGCTTATGACACTGTGAAAAGGAAATTTAAGAGAGATAATTTTCTTAAAGAATGAACTGTCAACGGCAACGCTTCTGTCAACGTGCGAAGTGTTAACTTAGGTGTTTTGAATGATATACATTTTGGTGCGATTTGATGAGCAAAACAAAGTGATTTGGAGTTATTTGTAAGTGAGGCTTCGGATCGTTTCCGGTTCGGTTCAAATAAGGCAGCGAAAGCGAAATACAATTCATGTTTTTCATTTAACGCTTAATTTTTCTACGGTTTTAAAATACATAATTCATTTTTTGCTCATTTAAATTATAAAAGAGAGCAGTTTTGAGAGCTTATAAGCTTTGTCTTCTTGAATGGAACCTCAGCATTGTTTGCCCGATCCTGAAAAAGGGAGATCCTCTAAACTGCGCCAACTATAGAGGAATAAGTCTACTAAACATCGCCTACAAGATCCTCTCTGCCGTAATCAGTGAACGTCTGAAGCATTTCGTCAACAATCTGATTGGTCCTTATCAATGTGGCTTCAGGCCAGGAAAGTCAACCATCGACCAAATTTTCACGTTGCGGCAGATCCTGGAAAAGACCTATGAACTCCAAATGGTTACCAACCACCTTTTCATCGATTTTAAGGCCGCGTATGACAGCATCTACAGAGACGAACTGTACAAAGCTATGTCTAGTTTTGGCGTCCCTGCCAAGCTCGTTCGCTTGTGCAAAATGACGATGGAGAACTCACGCTGCTCCATCAAGGTTGGCACACGGATCTTTCGACGTCAAAAAGGTTCAACAAGGCGATGCACTGTCATGCGATTTCTTTAACATCGTTCTTGAAAAGATAATGCAGAACTCCAACGTCAACACCAGAGGCACTATCTTCCAAAAATCTGTTCAACTTCTCGCGTACGCCGATGATATTGAAATAATGGGAAGAACACAGCGTGATGTCAATTGCGCCTTTGTGAGAATTGAGATAGAAGCGGCAAAAATGGGTTTAGCGGTAAATGAGGGAAAAAGGAAGTACCTGCTGTCTTCCAGGAAGGACACCCAACACCGACGGCTCGGGCAGAACGTCACAATAGACACGTATAACTTTGAGGTAGTAGAAGAGTCTGTCTACCTAGGCTCCGCTATAAGTACGGGCATTAACACCAGCGCCGAGATCAGACGAAGATTAACTCTTGCTAATCGCTGTTTCTCTGGGCTAAGAAAGAAATTGAGCGGAAAAGTCCTCTCTCGAGCAACTAAGGTAAAACTGTACAACACACTCATCATCCCTGTCCTGCTGTACGGTGCAGAAGCATGGACTTTGACAAAATCGGATGAAAGTGCCTAAGGCCGTTTCGAGAGGAAAGTTCTTCGGGTCATCTTTGGCCCCGTGTGCATTGAAGGGGAATGGCGAACTTTACGGGTTGTACAACGACATGGACCTAGCCAGAAGGGTCAAGGTCCAGAGACTCAGATGGCTCGGTCATTTAGAGCGGATGGACACCAATGCTCCGGCCCGGAAAGCCTTCGACACTATTCCCGAGGGACGTAGGAGGAGCGGAAGACCGCACTCAAGTGGAAGAGGACCTCAATCAACTTGGAGTGCAAAACTGGAGACTAGCTAAGGACCGAGCTAGCTGGCGGAGACTGTTGATTGAGGCCCAAGTCCACAACGGACTGTAGCGCCACCTTAAGTAAGTAAGTAAGTATAAGCTTTGTCTTCACGTGACGTTTACGAGTTCAGCTATAGGAATTCAATGCATGCTATCTTTTGACAATCGTAAAGAAAACACGTTATGTAACGTAACGGAAGATCTAGTTTAAATATGCTGAACATTTGCATTTTCTGACAGCTCAATAGCTGTTAAACAAAAAATCAAAAAACGAAATTCATTTGTTTTTGGAGTCATCATGATAATTAAAGGAGAAATGTCATTCAAAGCATACTCGAAGCGGGTGCATCGTAACGTAGACGAAAACGAAGCTACAGCGTATTTTAATTTCGGCCATAATCCAATGCATTTTAACGGAACGTAACGAAACATTTATCTATCATGTTTCAGGTTTTTTTTTTTTGTATGTAAACATTTTAAAATAGAGTTTGAGTTCTCGTTCTGGTTTTCTAAAAAAGAATCAAAGAGGATGAATAAATGTCAATTTTACTTTTGACAAGACTCATTCATTGTGACCACTTTCCAAGAAAAAAAATGTTTTTCGGATACCAGCTTCCATCACAAAAAAACAAATTCAGGTTCACTTTATTTCCTTCAGGTCTTGGCATTTATTACGCAAACTGACTTTTAAAGTGTTGTTATCCTTCAAATTCGAAGTTTAATCTTTGACAGTTCTAAACTGAAGAATGAAAATAGAATTGAATTAAAAGATATGTTACTCAAAATTTGCAAACATTTAAGAGCTGAAGAAAATGCGCACCCGTCGTCCGACAGCGAAAATGACAGCTGACATTTGTATAGAAATGTCAAACTCGTAGCGCGACACAGTTGAAAAAGTTCAAAGCCACGGGCGGCGCATTCCGTTCAGCTATTCAAGCTTCATCAAATGCTAGAAAAGAAATGTCAAATCAAATTCTTTAGTACATATGAAAAATCAAGATAACAGAGATTTTGTTTTGACATTCAAAAAATAGACACAAACAGAACTAAAATGCGAATTCGGTTTAAAGTGATGCCAAGTGACTGTAGGAAATAATGTGTGCCGGATATAATAATAAAAACCGTTAAACGGGTCTTGAAATTAAATTTCCTGATTAAATTAAATTTTCCCACTAAAATCTTGATTTCAAAGATGAGCAAAATTTGTCCCATTTTTCCACTCGCAAAAAACAAAATTAAAAATTAAATAGGAAATGTAACGAGAAACCTCAATTTCCGTATGGCATCATTTTCAAAAAAAAAAAAGAAAAAATACCAACTTTTTTCAACCTTGTCTGATTTAGGAAAAAAACAAAATTACTTCTCCAACATACTGTCGCTGTGTTGTTACAGTGCACGGATTAGATACAGCGCACCAACATCAAAATTATAACTCTGTGATCCAGGATGACAATGACTACCGGCAGCGACAAGGATAAAAAGTTATTTGATTCCAACAAAGTTGGTGCCAACGTGTATACAGCACAAACCGACATCGATGGCGACAACGACGACGAATACAACTACGACTCTTTCACCATGGCGATGATTATGATGACGATGATGATGTGTATTCTCGTCCCATAACTACCAACTTCGATTGCACAGCACAGCTCAGAGAACAGAATACAAAACACAAAAAAAAAAGAGAACGAACTCACTCTCATTCCTTTTTTCCAGTCTTAATAATTTGTCAGCGACGGATTGTGCAGACTGTGAAGTGAACTGTGCACGAGATTTGTTTAATGGTTGCCCTCGCTTCTGGCACAAAATTTCAGTTCCAAAACTGCCATCCTTATGCCTCATTCCACTGCTGCCAACAACCGCATCAACATGCTAAAAGTGCCGGCAGTTCTGCGTTCGTGTCGTTCGTCCTCCCCTCCTCGTCCTCGTTGTCGTTGCTCTTGTTGTTATTCGGTTGCCAGCAGCTGTAGGACGGCATATCATTGGCGGCATTGGCGGCGGCGGTGAATGTAGACGGTTATGCTATGCTGCTTATTGAGGGTGTTTCTTTCTTGTTGTTTTGTTTTTTTTTTTTTTTGTATATTCATCCCAAACCACTCAATCTACCCTAACCTCAAACCCCAATGCTGTTAACTAAGTTGCTCAACTTTTGCTTGCTTCTGAACTTTTACTTCTTCATGCCCGATGATTGTTCGTTGGGGGCTTTGGGTTCAGTGGTAGAATTTTTCTTGATTTTGTTTTTGTTTTCCTTTTTTTTTGGCCAACACACCAAGAAAGAGGAAATTTATAAAAGATAGAGAGAAATATTTTTCTGCTTTTCAGAAGAATATGTAGATGTGTCTGTGTGCTTACAAAGTATGAAAAACGGTATCCTGGGTAATTATGTCTTTTTTTCACATTTTTAATAATTTCGTGCTTTTGTGGAGTGTGCTTGTTACCGCAACAAGGTCGTGGTGGAAAAATCACAGGGGTGCACTTTTCTCATATTGGAATGACGAAAGATATTAAGGCTTAAGCTGTTGAGGATTCGCCAAAGGTGGAATAGTGAATTTGCACTGGTCACTGTGGCGTATACTTGCCAAAAAAAAGAAAACAGAATTTAAAGTGACTTTGTCCGGTGATGTTGAAAGTTTTCTTTTGGTGATTTGTTAAACATTTAACCACAAAAAGATTTATAAAGTAGAGGCACCTGATGCTAATTGTTTCGGTCTAAAATCCACAGGTGGCGCTAAGTCACTACCAATGTAATTTTTCTGACTAACGTCATGGCGTTTGTGTACTTCTGATTCCTTAACTCTTTTAACTTTATCGATCGATCAATCAGCAAATTATCATGAAGTTAGGTCAAACAATTTCGTAGTTGTTACATTTGAAATGTGCTCCATCGATAACCCCTCAAAGCGTAACAACCCAAATCACTTACGTTAGCATGAACTCTACGGCACACAGCATAGCTCAACTTTTTTCCTTTTTTATTACAAATCTACCCCGATATATATCTCGAACTGCAAGATACTTTACTATAGCCATCAGCAAGCCGCAGATGATGCTGACATCCAGATCCACATTGTGTTTCCGATGAGGACGACGACAACGACTCCGACAAAGTCGGGCACAACAACAAAAAAAAAAGAATGGAAAGAAAAGAAAGAAAAATAAACTCACTCCCTCTGAAAAAGCATCAAGCTTCAAACACAAGTGTACAATCTGAGCCAACAGGCAGAGCAGATCCCGAATCAGATAGATACGTCACATATAGATTGGTTGCGAAAGTAGAGGTATACTTATAGTTTAACGCTGGGAATGCTCCATCGTGTTAGGCAAGTCGAACCCAAAAAAAAAGGCGGACGAAAAAAAAATGTACGAAAACCAAAAACTCTTACCCTTAACAGTTATTTGCCAAGCTCCACCAACCACCACCACCTATATCGGCTCTATTCATTTGGACTGCCATGCCATGCCGCCACCGCATCGTCGTCGTCGTCCTAGAATCGTCCACGTCGTCATCTCACAGGTCCTTAATTCAAGTACCAAAGCCATAAGTATCTATAACTCTACTCCTATAGCACTGGCAACTCGATGCTCTTGGATATGAAATCATGGCACTTGGGACAGAGTGCCGAGTCAAGCTCCTCGCTCAGAGTTTTTGTTGTTCTTCTTATTGGAAGGATATACTCGTCCTAGCTCCTAGTTATACGTGTAGGTATGTTCGACGAAAACAGCAGTTGGTGCTTAAATACGTGCGGCACCAACTCTGGCACCCAGCACCATTGCCAACTCGAACTCGGAACTCGTGCATTCAGTGATATAGTTGTAGCTGTAGAAGTTGGGGCATAATCATACGTCAATATTCCGCAGATACTATAAGCGTTCCGTTTCGTTGTTATTCAGAGGTGTGAAAGCATTTCCCAAGCAAGTTATGCTCTGCTTTCCGTTCAATCCTCCTCCTTTTTCACTTCCAAAAAAAAAAAAAGAAATCACCCAGACAGTTGAGTTGAGTTGTAGTTGAACGAGGCAGTAAGGACTAAGGACCGTCGGTAGTTGTAGTTCGTAGAGTCATCGTATCCTTTGCCATATCCTGGCCGTAGTAACTTTTTTTTTTTTTTGGTTTTTCGGTTCAACGTGTTTTCGTCGTTGTCATCATGGAAGTGAAGATGGCTCGTGCTGTGGATTTGATCCTAGAAGTTAGAGAAGAAAACGAGCAACACAAAAATCCCTAAGCTCGAAAGGATTTATATACAGAGGGTGGTGGCTGGCAATGGATTTATCTATGACCGTAACATATTTTGCTTCGTCAGTTGCCACCCCGTGTCGCTGCTTTGTGTCGTCCATGCTGTATAACGGTGTGCATCTCTGCACAGGAGGAGATTATATTCACGTAGTTGGAGCTCTAAGACCCACACACTTATAGAGAACAGTATAGCTTTGGATAGGACACAAAAGATAGGCATGGTAGCGGTGGGAACGTTTGGTTCTGCATAAATCAGACGGACACGGCACACAAAAAGCTTTGCGGTGAACTTACTTTGAAAACCTCTTTTTAATGGGGACTGCGTTGCTGTTGCTGCTTCTGCTGGCTGATGCAGGTGTTTCGTCTGTCGGTCGTTGGGTCTGTTGGGAGGTTAGTCTTGTCATATGCCTTTGCTTTGGCTTCCCTTTGATAGTGGTGATGGTGAGATACTGGCACTTGGATACTCTACTTCGGCACATCCTCAATTCATACCGACCAATGACTACAACGACGACGACTATGATGACGAGAACGACTTATATTGGAACCTGCCGTGTCGATGTACGTCCAAAGAGTTAAGATTTATGCCCTGAAGATGGTATTTTTTTGTGTATACACTTTACAAAGCACACAGAGAGTACCGACTATACCTGTCTTTTGAATTGAAGCCGTTGCGCTTGGATTGATCTTTGGTATGGTGGTCGGGCAGCAGGCGTCAGAATGGTATGAGCCAGAGCGGACAGGTAGTTATCCTTGATGATTCTCGTTGCAGCCTGATTAAATAGCTTGAGACTTTTTTTTATTTTTTGGTTGTTGGGTTATGCCAAAGTCTAGGCATCATCCCTCCATTCATCTTGCGGTAGATTTTGAAGTGGCTATACATGGTTGCCTGATGGGTGTCTGTGTATTGAGAGGTTTGAAAAGACAGAAACGAGCTAAAGGCATCACTTGTTATCTATCCACTTGGGCATCAATTAGAAATCAAAATAGGTTGCTTGGGGTTCCTTATGCATGTTGTGTTGATGCACCTGGTGTTCAGTGCTAAGCGTTTCAGGTTAAGTTTAGCAAGAGTTTGTTTTTTCGAACTATGGAATAGTATAAACGAAGGAGGGAGGCCAACGGATAAAATGGAAATTATATTCTTTGCTGTAGAGATGGGGATGAGGTTTATGTTTGTGTATATTTACGGAAGTTAAGGGAGATTTTTCTTTGAAGTTTTCATGGGACTTTAGGACTTTTGGTCCGGTTTCATGTTGTCATGGAAGTTTTTAATTCGAAACGATTTGAGTGGTGGATGGTGGAGATTGACATGAAGAGTTGTTAATGTTTATAAGTAAAACATGATGACGGTGTTATGTTATATTTTTGGTATGGTTTGGAAGGTGTAATTAATGGAATTAATTTGATCAGGGTTAGCGGATTGGTGTTTAATTTATAAATGTCTGGGGATTTCTCAAGCGTGAATGAATGTCACTTTGAATATGACGATAGAACGGTTGAGTTTAGAATAGTAACAGGAAGTGTCCTTGTCCTTAACAAATAGAGATGATTGTCACTGTCAATTCCCGATCCATACTGGATTTGGTATGACATCAATGACTAACCATATTTTGAGAATACGTGAGGGTACTTCTTACATAGGTTTCTAGAGATAAAAATATCTGACTTGTACTTTCCTCCTGAAAATGACTTTTCTGTCTCTCTTTGTTTCATTTATGTTTCGGAAGTGTCAGGTAGTGTCCGTAGCTTAGTGGTTAGGTGCGTTGGCTGCTATGCCGAACGTCGTGGGTTCGAGTCCTACTCGTGCCCATGGTTTTTATTTCATCTTTCACGGACACTGCCTCTTGCGAAGAACTGACAAAACTTCCAAGAGTATCATCTGTCATGAAAAAGTGCTTCTCAACTTTGCGTTCGGAATCGGCGTTAAATTGTAGGTCCCCTCAATTCTTCATACGCACTCAAAGAATTGTTGAAGAGAGTAAGCCACTTAGGCCTTGACTCTTCAAGAGCTGTCGCGCCACTCTATTTATTTTTATTTAAGTGTCAGGCTAGGTCCTTATATCCCATATGCTGAAGTTCACATTGCTTTCCAGACGCGTTAACATCTTCAATGAATTTTGATAGTAAAGTAGACTGGACGTTTTAGAAAGTAATTCCTTTCTTCGGAACTACTAAAAGTGAACGAAAACGAGCACAAGTTCGAAGGATTACAATCCTTCATCTGTCTTGGTTTAGTAGAGAAGCCGATAACAATATGGATATTGAGGTACTCAAGCAGGCTCTCATATTCAACAGAGCCAGCTATTGTGCGGCAAGAATCTTTTTAAAACAAGTAAAAGAAAGTCAATCTGAATTCCTAGAACCAGTTGTAAATCTAGGATCAACTTTGAGCCATCGGTCAGCCGTAGTTTTTGGAAATGAATTCCAAATTATTTTATTAATTTTCCCGTGTTAGCGTAATTTCAGCCAACAATCGAAACGCTAAAGATGTTCGTAAAGCTTTGTTATTATTAGGTTTTGCTTGCGTTGAACCTGGGTTCAGAGTTGACTCTTCAATGTACGACGGACTCTTCGCCGAAACGTATTTAAACAGAATTACTCGCTTTGATCCGGCATAGTTTTGTTCCTGATATTCTTAGCCACTTAAGCAATACAAGCATTTTTTTTAACCTTTTTTCTTTTGATAATCCAAATCAGATAGAACTGCCACAGATCGTGCCCTGTTTTATTAAAAATTAAAAAAATGTTTACCTCACAGACAACCCTGTATTATTTCCATCATTTGCCTAAACTCAATCTTAAGAAAACCATAAATGTTTTGACATTTCCCTTTTCAGACTTGTCATTCATCAAAATTAAAAATTCAACCAAAGTATAATCAAATCGAAGAAATTTGCCTCTAATTTTATTATAACTTTAAAAGCAGAAAATAAACAATTTTTAGAAAATCATGCAGTTGGATAAATACACCGATTTGGTCAAACAACTAGAAGACGAAGAATTAGAGGTAAGAACAGTAAACTCCCCAACAAATTCAACAATTCAGACCTCTTCCTCTCTGTTTCCAGTCCAGCATTAGTTCAGAACAATACATTCAACTCCTTGCAGCCTATTTGTATCAAGACGACTTGTAAGCTTCATACAAATCATTTCTTGCAAAATCAACTTACATTTCTCTTTGTAGATCAAATGCAAAATATCTCTGGAAACGAATACCGCAAAACACCAAAGCCGGCAACAAAGAACTCGAAAAGCTATACACCTTATGCTTGGCCCTGAAAAACAACAACACCGCTGAATTTTTCAAGGCCATTTCATTCGCCTGGTCGCCGGTCATCAAAGATCTTATGACAGATCTTGAAGGTAATTCCAAGTTTTCAGTTGTAAAACCTCCATTCCAACTTATTCTTTGAGCAGAAAAAATACGACAGGATGTCTTTACGTTAGTTGGGAAATCCTATACGTACATTTACGAGAAGAGATTAATGGAACTAACAGCTCTACCCCAAGACCGACTTAGAGAGGTTTGTGCATCAATGGATTGGAAGTTGGAGCAGGATGCTCAACAAAATACATTGGTTGTCCCTAAAGTTAAGGTCAGCTCCGAACCCATCAATACACAGTCCGAAGATCTTTTGTATACCCTTACTGAGTTTGTGTCCTTCTTGGAGAATTAATAAAGAAATATGTTTTGTTTGTATATAATTGTTCAAAATAATACCCAAACGCTCAAAATTACGATTGGAGAACGGGCATACAAAATTTTAAAGTGGAAAGTGGAATCCAATCCATTAGTTTTTGACAGGAGCAACCCTTTTCATTCGTGAGAGTGGTAATAGATGGTGCTAAGATCGCAGAAGTGTTCAGAAAGTTATTATTATACCAGTTTTTCTTTGACAACAATAATGTAAGGGCACGTTGAAACTTCATCTGAACATTATCGTCAATAAACTTTTTTCAATTGAAATCCATATTCAAGAGCTGAACAGAATGCATCCCACCGCTCGAACACAAAAATGACAGCTGAAATTTGTATTGAGATGTCAAACACGTCGCGCAACAAAGTTGAAAAAAGTTTTACTGCGTCTCGCAAATCCATACAAATTTCAGCTGTTATTTTCGTCGAAGGACGGGCGATATATTTTGTTCAGCTCTCTATTGTCAATAATTGCAATCCTGAACTTATTTATTTATCTGTCTAGTTTAACCAAATACGGTGGGAATTCTCTTGTCAAATGTGTATTCCACCTTAAGATAAACCAAACATTTCTGAACACTTCCTAAAAAATGTCCTTCTCGTTCTCCACAACAGCCAACTTGACGAAACAAAAAATCGAAAATATACTCTCGAACTGCATCGGAAAAGCGAGAAGTTGTGTCACTATTTTTTTTTTACATGAAAATTTAGTAAGGAAAAAGAATCAATTTATTTGGACAATTTAACTCTAAAATTAATAATTAAAACACCGCAATCATAACTTTATAATATCCATTGCAATTTTGGTGCAGTTCAATGAAAACAATTGACTCAATTCTGTGTTGAATAAAATAGACTCGCGAGAAAAGTTCACGGGCGGCGACTAACTGAAAAGAGAAAAAAAAAGTCAAGAACAAGAACAAAAAGAAACGATATCAATCGAAGTCACACATTTTTTTTTCCTGAAAATTTTTGCAAATTACTTAAAATGGCAGCAAGCGACAAGGCTTTGGATGATTCTCTTTATCCTATTGCGGTTTTAATTGACGAATTAAAGAATGAGGATGTTCAGGTGAGATTTTTGGGGATAGATTTTTCTTGGATGGAGTGTCGGCCGTGTGCTGCAAGGAAATTTTTTTTTCTTATGAGTAATGGCTGCCGCTTGGTTAGGGTGATTTTTTTTTTTTTTGGTGTGTCCCGTTTGGTAAATTTGCGAAATAGAAAATTTATATTTCGATCTGTCGATGGTTTTTTGTTAACAAGTGCGTGGGACGCATGGTGGAAATTATTTTCGATTTCATTTTGGTGTTCTGCTCTGTTCAGCAGGAAGAAGAAATAGCAGATTGAACTGATGGAAGAGTTGTCATTTCGTGGTTTTGTGACTTGGATAAGATCGATTTCTAGTCGGAAGTGCGTATTAGAAGTATCAGCCATGACTTCTGGGTCCTTGGAGTCTAAAAATAACTGCGTTGTTATCACAGTGATTCATTTGCATAGAGAGAAATAGGTACGCAGTTAAATGGGATTTAATTTTATTGTTTAGACGTTAGGGAGCCACTCCATTTTTTGCATTAATATGCACGAACTTGTATTGATCCGAATTGATTCCTTCCTCATCACAAACTTGACAGACTTTTTCCTAAACAGTTGAGAATGGAAAGCAGTGTGAATTTTAGATTCTTAGCCTTCGGAGTATTTGGTTTTCAGCTTGACAATTCAAGAAATTACTAATTTGTGTTCATATCTTTGCAGCTTCGTCTCAATTCCATCAAGAAACTCTCGACCATCGCTCTCGCTCTTGGCGAAGAACGCACTCGATCCGAATTGATTCCGTTCTTGACTGAAACAATCTACGACGAGGATGAAGTCCTCCTCGCTCTCGCCGATCAATTGGGAAACTTCACTAGCTTGGTTGGTGGTCCCGAATATGCCATGTACTTGATTCCCCCACTCGAGAGCTTAGCCACCGTCGAGGAGACCGTTGTACGCGATAAGGCTGTCGAATCGCTGCGCACTGTCGCTGCCGAGCATAGTGCTGCCGATTTAGAAATTCATGTCGTCCCAACTTTGCAGCGTCTAGTTTCCGGTGATTGGTTCACTTCACGCACATCGGCCTGTGGACTGTTCTCGGTCTGCTATCCCCGAGTTTCGGCTCCGGTAAAGGCAGAGTTGCGTTTGAACTTCCGCAAACTGTGCCAGGATGAGACACCGATGGTGCGTCGTGCTGCCGCCAATAAATTGGGCGAATTCGCTAAGGTTGTCGAGATTGAGTATTTGAAATCGGATCTCATTCCAAATTTTGTTCAATTGGCTCAGGATGATCAGGTAAGGGGAAATACCTTGGAAGAAGGTCTATTAAGTCTAATAAATGTTCTTGCAGGATTCAGTTCGTCTGTTGGCTGTTGAGGCTTGTGTGAGCATTGCTCAGTTATTGCCACAGGAAGACGTGGAGCATGTAAGTCGATGGAGAAACCAACTACCTTTGGAATTGATATTTAATTGTTTTTCTCTTTGCAGTTGGTTCTGCCAACCTTGCGCCAATGTGCTGGTGACTCTTCATGGCGCGTCCGTTACATGGTCGCCGAGAAGTTTGTCGACTTGCAGAAGGCCGTCGGTCCTGAGATTACTCGTGTCGATTTAGTTCCAGCTTTCCAAGTAAGTCGCAATTGTCTCCTTTTCTTTCATTTATTTATTTTGTTTGTTTTTCTCATAGTGCCTCTTGAAAGACGCCGAAGCTGAAGTCCGAGCTGCCGTAGCCACCAAAGTCAAGGAATTCTGCTCGAATTTGGACAAGACAAATCAAGTTCAAATAATTATGTCATCGATTCTACCCTACGTCAAAGAATTGGTCTCCGATCCGAATCCCCATGTCAAGTCAGCTTTGGCTTCGGTCATAATGGGCTTGAGTCCAATGTTGGGCGCCTACAATACAGTCGAGCATTTGCTGCCATTATTCCTTGTTCAATTGAAGGACGAATGTCCAGAAGTGCGTTTAAATATTATTTCAAATTTGGATTGTGTCAATGATGTCATTGGAATTCAACAATTGTCGCAGGTTTGTTTAAATCCTCTCGTGGGAATGATTTTAATGTTTTTCTTGTTCGTAGTCCCTTTTGCCAGCAATTGTCGAATTGGCCGAAGACTCGAAATGGCGTGTTCGTTTGGCAATTATCGAATACATGCCCGCTCTAGCCGGACAATTGGGTCAGGAGTTCTTCGACCAGAAGCTGCGCGGTCTCTGCATGGGCTGGCTGAATGACCATGTCTATGCCATTCGTGAGGCAGCCACATTGAATATGAAAAAACTCGTCGAACAATTCGGAGCTCAATGGGCCGAGCAGGCAATCATCCCGATGATTTTGGTTATGTCAAGGAACAAGAACTATTTGCACAGTAAGAATGTTTTATTAGGATGTTTTGGGACATTTATCATTTGAATGTTTGTTTTTTTTAAGGAATGACTTGCCTCTTCTGTCTCAATGTCCTCGCCGAAGTATGCGGCACTGAAATCACAACCAAATTCCTTCTGCCCACAGTTTTGATTTTGGCCACAGATCCAGTTGCTAATGTGCGATTCAATGTTGCAAAGACCTTGCAGAAAATCTCACCATTCTTAGAGACCAGCGTCATTGAGACACAAGTCAAACCCGCACTGGATAAATTGAATGCCGATAGCGATGTGGATGTTAAACATTTTGCATCAGAAGCTATTGCTGGTATAGCCGCAGGTAAGAACTGTTTTTTTCTGGCAGTTGTGCTCTTACTCCCTCTTTCCCTCTTTATATTGTTTAAAATTCTTCAATTTATCTTTGGTTTTGAATAAATTTCTCTGTAATTTCTGTATTTTTTTCGAAATCGATAGACCTGCAACTTGATGTATTTAGGCAAATGGAGATGGAGGTAGCAATGGAACAGGATGATCCACAATTCTTTACTCCGAAAGACGAAGTTGGAATAGAAATATTTAATATTTCATGTTAGTTTTCTTTTCCATCCTGATTTTGTCTTCTTCTTCTTGTCTGATTTCTATGTCTGTTGTTTGTTTATGTTCGTGTCGGTTCGTTTTTTTCTTGTTTGTTCTTCCGACAAATGTGACTACCCTCGAAGTGTCGCATGAATTTAACAATATTGTAAGGCTGTTGTGGGAAAGGGGGAGGGGAGACTGCATGCCTTACTATGTGAATTTACGTTTTCTTTTCAAATTCAGTAATTATTTGGAAAAACAATCGTGCTCGACGATTAAAATTGATACGTAAACGAAGATACCGATTTCCAAATTCCAATTCAATCTCCAATAATAATCTTTGAAGAACAATATACTTTCAAGCACAAGAACAACTTTTGACCGCATTCACACAGCAAGAACAAAACTATCAAGATTTATGATAAAAACATTTTGAACAAGAATTAAATTAATCGAATGTAATTGATGTAATACGGTTGTTGGCATTTTTAAAGATGAGGGAACACCTCATCTGGTGGACTTACTTCATCTTTCTATTTCCGTAAGATTTGAGCAGATTAACAACTAAAATGATGAACTAAGATTACAGCTTAGTTGAGGCTGCACTTTGATCATTTAAGTGCAATGTCCAGAACTCAATGGAACCCCTCCCCCTAACAAAATAAGAAACAACATAAGACACGAGATCGATTCGAACCCACAAAGTCTGTGTTATTTTATTGCGTAGCAGCTTACACGAAAACAGCAGTATACGCTCATAAAATTTCCCTCTTTTTAGTTTGTCAGCTGTAGAAGCGCAAACAATATAAATTTTAAGGCAGCTGTGAACCGGGTTGATGATTTGAGGCCAAAGAAAAGGAGCACGACATTGGAATTACTTCCTAGAACTGAAAGAAGAAACTTGGATTAAGTAGATGCATAGAGAAAAGTTTATTTGACGTTTCCTTCCACATGTGAACAAATATGTAATGGCTAATGACGAAAATGTCTGGTCAGATCAAATCCTTTCGTTCCATCTTGACATTTTAGTTTGCGTTGTCAGTCAGTTCTATCGCACCAACTTTTTCTTCAGGACGATCTAACAGAATAATAATTTTCCTCATCTGAAAACCAGTTGTGCGTCTTTTCCACGTCTAAATGTTCGAAAATGACTTCCATTTGCCGTATGGCATGAAGGACAAAAATAATCCTCAAATTTGCTAATTTTTGCTTATTCTCGGAACTTTCATAGCAGTTCAGGATTTCTAAAGAATTTTCTTATTAAATTTTGACACAAAAAACAAAAAAACAAAAAAAACTTACTAACAAGAGCTTAGCCCAGAATTATACAGTAACAATATCCTTAAGCAAAAACCACTTGGAGACAGATGAGGCCTTTAAACTCGCCTGTATGTAAACAGATAGTACATACATTGCGCTTGCAGGTAACTGTAATTTTGTATACAGATGGCTCCAAACATGCAGACGGCCTGTATGCTGGAGTTTAACTTAAACTTTACCGCCTGCCAATCCGTTTAGGATCTAAGCCTGAGATACAGCAGTTTTCCATTGGATACGGTCCCTCGCATGCGTTTTCTATCCTTCAAAACCAATTATCCGCAGCATTGGTCTTCCTTTTCGTCGGAACAAGGTGGACAGACATAATTTTGTTTGTTGATAGCATTTACTTTGTTTTGTCCTCATTCACTTCAAGACCATCGAGTTTTGCCTGTTCTACAATCGCTGTGGAGGTCTCAAGCACAGCTTTTTGGGAGCTAACAGCTGAGTGGATTTGTTGAAGATAGTGTATTCCATGCTCCCACCTGCCTTGCGCAGTATCTGCTCCACTACTATGTTGAAGAAGGCACATGCCAGCGCATCTCCTTCTTTAAAACCTGCGTACATTCGAAACAACTCAGATTAGCTGTTACCCATTTGCACACTTCACTGCATATTGTTAAGCGTCATGCGGCACAATTGGAACAGTTTGTTCGGAATCCTAAATCCCCAAAAATGTCGTTCCATAATAACTTCCAGATTTCCATCCCCTCAAGATCATTTTGGGAAGAAGGTGGACCTGCACGATACACGTCAACACTGATGTGAACAGAACAACAACTCAGAACAACTAAATATCAATCCAATCAATGTAACGTGGTCCAAGCAGCTGTAATGGCAATAAAAAAGGCATCATCCTGGGTTAAAGAAAACGTACAAGGATACACGTATAATCTCGGACGACCAGGTCGTTCTCAAATCTCCCGCATCTGTTTTCACAAGCACAATAACCGTCCACGACTGTCGGATCATCTCTTGATCATGATCCTTTCAATTCAATAATTTTTTTAACAATTCTGGCAATCTCCTTACAAGTTTTTGTATTTTTTCTTGTAGGATATTATTCCAGCAATTTTGTAGCGTTTCCCAAAGAGAAGATTCCGATGTTATGCGGTGATTCCTGACATTTCTGTCAAGCTCTTCCAATAAGAGCTCAATGGGGTTAATATCTGGAGACTGCGGTGGCCATACAATTTCTTTTAGAATTTCCTCGTCTGCTTTTTGTTTCAGGTATTCCCGGCAAAGTTTTGAAGTGTGTTTCGGCTCATTTTCTTCATGGAATACAAAACCTTCACCGATCAATCGGAGTCCAGATACCAAAACGTGGTCGTGTCAGATCTCCCACTCTATCGAAAGGGAAACATCCCCACACCATTACTGAATCTCCTCCATGCTTTAGAATCCATGGTAGCATCTTATGTTCAGCGCTGCGCTTGACGTACACTGCGATTTGAGCCAAACACCTCAAACTTGGACTCTTCGCTCCATAAGACTCTGTTGAAGTCTTCATCTGTCCAATCCTGATGGAGATAGAAGGGTTTTCCGCACTGCAACACGCCCAAAAAGTTGTATCATTGATACAGATAGTGGTTCTTCCCGCATTTCATTGATTTCGGCGCGTTTTCTTCATAGAACGCTTGATTATGGTCATGATATGCAGATCTTCGGTTTTCGTCGTAACTCTAGGTCGTCCTGACCTTGGTTTATCCTTAAAACCGCCGGTACTATGGTAACGCTGTATGGTCCTGTGAACTGCTCCTTTGGATATCTTCAGTTTTGTGGCGATTTCTCTTTGCGAATAGCCTTCTTCAATAAGGGTCATAATCGCGGATCGAGTTTCAGTAGTTAATTCCTTTACTTTCCCCATGATGCGCACTTCGTTTACTGAAGAAGATCACGGTCTCAAATAAATTTAAATTGGATCAAACCGAGGGTTTTTTCACTTGTACCTTTTATGAATGGGGTATAAGTTATCAATGTAGGTAAAAAAAATCCTATTTTCATTCATAAACTAAGCGCCAGGTACAAATAAATACGACTTTGTTTCCTTTGGGATCGTGGAGGCAATAGTAAACGTCACCTTCCATTAATGACCATGATGACTGTCTTGTTTTAAGATATTTAACCTCAATATTCAGTCGTTAATTTTTGAATAATTTTTATTTTATTTTCAACCAACAAGTGTCTATGTGGACTTTTTAATCTTAAATGTTGAATCTAGTTGTCCCTCAAATATCATTGATTGTAAGTCACTTCCAGAAATGTTTTATTAAACTTTAGGAATGCACAATCCTCGTAGGTAGAAGCAAATACCTCTTAAGTATGCTCGCAAGCCTTACGTTCTTAGTTTTCTTTTAAAATGTTCCTCAAAGTCGAAGCCAGAAAACCAGAGTCAGTTCTTAGCACTTCCTATTGAGGTTTGGCGACGTGTACATATTTAATTTTTTGTGCTCCTCACAGGATTAATTTATTGTTCTTTTTTTTTAATTTTCATTTTTCCTCATCCCTTTGCTTGATTTTGAATGTTAAACAATAATTCTCTCCATTCTTCCTAACCATTCAAAACGCACAAGAAACTATTGAAAACTAATTAAAAACATTTCTTTTTCTCCTCTTTGTATTTTCAGCGTAATTACATTTTAATTAATTTCTTTTCATTTAATTATAATTAAATTACAATATAAATGTTTTTTTTTTTTATTTTAATTTTTAATCTTCGCAAGCGAAATAAATAAATTTTGAAAATGAAGAAGAAATGGGAAGAATCATTCATTCGACAGCGTCGTTGTCAACACCTCGTCTGTTGCCACAGCTAAGATTATTAATTAATATTTTTAATAAAACAAAAAAAACTTGACAAAAATAACAAAAAAAATTAAATAAAACTAAAGTTAAGACCTAGATCGTCAGAGAATACAAGAAGTAATGCATATTATTATAGAAACATCTGTTTATTACAAAAATATAATAAAAATCAATAAATAAAACAAAACTCAATCAATTTTTACTAATTCAACTTTTTTGTTTCAAGAGAGAACAAACGGCTTCCGTTAAAGAATGCGAAAACGGTGAGTAAAAAATGACGACTCAGTCAGTCATCGGTAGCAGAGCTGTAAAAGAATGCAATCTTTTGGTATTGCATCGTCAAAAGTCCCATTCATTTAACTAAATTTTGGGAATGCATTTACATTCCAAAAAGAATGCATTACTTTTTGCTGCTTGTATTCTTTGAAATCATTTAAAATTCTTTTACATTCTTTGCAGTCTTTAGGTTGCATTCAATGTAATGCAGTATTTTGATTGCTTTTGCAGATTTTTGATTGCTTGAAGTCTTTTAACTGCGTTGAAGTCTTTTGACTGCTTGAAGTCTTTTCTACTATTTTTTCTGCACTACACATTTAAATTTAGTACGACATTGACATTGACATTTCACAGCACTTCGCACACATAGCAGCCCTGGCGGCTGAGGCCATCGCTTGGACGGAACAAGACACTAATAAAGGGTTTTTTCAATAGGGACGCTACAAAAGTAGACGACGCCATATTTTTTCCCGCTCTCTTGACATTTCTCTTCAGTAAGGTTTGCCATTTCATCTTGGAAAGGTAAACGATCCAACAACGATTCGAAATTATTAAAATTTACTACCGAAATTCGGAGTCAGTGGTCAACACTTTAAGAGCGCTACGTACAATTTATGGTCGTCATAATCGTCCTGCCAGATCAACAATTGAGCGTCTAGTGGAAAAATTTGAATCCACAGGCTCAGTACAAAATGTTCCCGTGCCAGTGAGACAAAGAAGTGCCCGTAGTGTCGAGAATATTGCTGCCGCTAGCGCATCAATTGCGGAAGACCCAAATCAGTCTCTCACACGTCGTTCTCAAGCGTTGGGCATCTCTGTGACGTCGTTGTGGCGAATTTCGCGAAAAGATCTTGGCCTACATCCTTACAAGATCAAATTGACGCAAGAACTGAAGCCGCTTGATCACCAGAAGCGTCGTATGTTCGTGAATTGGGCTGAGCAACAACTTGAAAATGATCCGGATTTTCATCGAAAAATCATCTTCAGCGATGAGGCTCATTTCTGGCTGGATGGCTTCGTCAATAAGCAAAATATGCGTTATTGGTCAGGCAGCAATCCACATGTGCTTCACGAGGCACCATTACATCCCGAAAAAATCACTGTTTGGTGCGGTTTACATGCTGGTGGTGTCATTGGGCCGTACTTCTTCCGTGATGATCAAGACCGGCACGTTACTGTGAATGGGAATCGCTACCGCTCAATGCTAACCGATTATTTTTGGAATGAATTGGATGATATGGACTTGGACGATATGTGGTTTCAACAGGACGGTGCCACATGTCACACAGCGGGCCAAACAATCGAATTATTGAGAACGAAGTTCGATGAGCGCATTATCTCCAGAAATGGACCTGTGAATTGGCCGCCTCGTTCATGCGATTTAACGCCGTTAGACTATTTCCTGTGGGGCTACGTCAAATCTATGGTTTTTTTTTTACAACAGAGAGACAGATAGACACATAGAAAGGAAGAACACATAACATAAACCTACGTGGCAAAGAAGCCGAAGCTGGGGCTTGAACTCGTAGCGTTCGGCTTAAGAATCAACTACTCTATCCTCTGAGCCATGGCCACCTGCTGAAATAAAGTAGCAGCAGTTGAAAGAGTCCAACCAGTCAAAAGACTTCAAAGCAGTTAAAAGACTTCAAGCAGTTAAAAGGCTGCAAAAGCAATCAAATGACTGCATTACATTGAAGACGTTAATGACTGCAAAGAATGTAAAAGACTTTTAAAAGATTTCAAAGAATACAAGCAGTAAAAAGTAATGTATTCTTTTGACTTCAAGTCTTTTAACTGCTCTAAATGATTTTTATACAAAAGACTTCAAAATTAACTACGAATTTACCTTAAAAGTTAAGTACTGACATGAAGTCAAAATACTCAAAAAATAAGTCCTTTTACTGCAATACAAAAATGATTGCATTCTTTTACAACTCTAATCGGTAGTAAAGAAACAAATTATTAATCATGCAAAAAACTTTATTCGTTCATTAAATTAATCACTCTTCATTGTTTCATCAATATCCAGCCATTCCCATTGCAAACGGTGACTTGCTGTGAGTTCTTAAATAATAATCTCCCTTAGCCCTGCAAATTGAACAAAAGTGTTAGTCGTTGGACTGAAGGTAAAGCAAAGATTCTATACTCAATTGGACACCGGATTCCCATTTCAACGGGTTCCTTCTTCAAATTCTCTGGTCCTGCCATTAAAAAGTTAAAATACGACTTTGCCGGGAATCCCAAGAAACTTGGACTCGTGCCATTCACGTTGGCAACACTCTCTGCCCAATATCGCCACGATCTCTGATGACTGCAAAGATCTGTTTGATTCAAGTGTTAAGTAATTGCTTCTTAGGAGAATATAGGACTTCCTACCCTCTGGACTGAGTGGAACAATGAATCCATTCGGACAACCTGGCTGCCCTTGTTTGCCACCATTTGGCCAAAAATCAACATGACCCAACGATCCCGGTTGACCATAAGTTCCGATGTCGGTGTGTATGACTTGCAGATGATCGGCATCATTTTTGCTAACAGTCTGCAAAAACGGACGCACAAAGAATGGATATGCCGCATCCAAAGCTGCCATACTATAAAATAAACAAAAAGAAATTTGAAAACTCGGTCGTGTCGTGCTAATTAATTATGCTAATTGACAAATTTCACTTTTCGCGTACTATACCCGCAAGGTTAATACAGTTATTGAGGTCTCGCGAATACTAAATAAAATACAAACCGATGAATTCTAACTCGTCCCTCAGTTTTTGAAATAATGTGTCGACCTGTCATTCCGGCCAGCTGTGATCCCAGAGAATGACTAACAACCATTAAGTTCTTTCGTTCTAATCCAGCTTCAAAGAGATTCAGAATCACATCAGCCATCACTGGAGCCAGCTGAAAGTTATAATAATTCGATTCAATTCTTTTAAAGAGGTTCATGGTGTACCACCGACCAATGGAACATTTGTGAATGCCGATTCCAAATAATTCTCGCCAGCTGCCTTGGCCCAATCGACAGTGATGATATTTATGTCATCTCGTTTCAAATAGGATTCGACAATCAGGTGGAGGCTTTCGTCTTCTTGTTTTTCGGTGTGACCATGGAAATACAGTGTTGTCATTGGTTTGTCGAAATTAGGATGTTTCAAAATCTCTGCTGCTTCGGAAAGTTGATAGCGTTTTGAATCGTTAAACTCGGGACTGGAATAGTTGGCTTTTTGTGTTATATTTACAGGGAAAGTGTTGTTTTTTCTTACCCGTAGTAGAATATAAGTGTTGTTTCGTTGGGTGCGACTCGTGCCGAGACCAAAGATGACTCAAGCGACAGGAAAAGCAAGCACAGGCTAAGGAGAATCGGAACCATTGCAAAAGTGTGTCGAGGAAGACGCTCTAGTTTGAACTGAATTACTGCGTGTGAAGGATCTTCTTTAAAACGTGCAACCTAGTTAAGTGTGCGAATGGTGACGAGACCAAATAGACAATAGAAAGTCGATAGAACCCGCATGTGTTTGAAAACAAACAAAAAATGTATTGACATGATCTTGACGTTCTTTTGATATCGGTTCATTGGAGTTTTGTTATTTAAATTGAATTGTGTTGCTGTTGCTGATTAAAGCGTCTGGTTTTCTTCTGTGCCTAGGGTTATGAATGAAGCACAACAAGCTGATCAAATAAAAACTATGTTTGTTTATTTTGCAAAGTTTATTCCACACCATTTACGTAAGTCTAAAATTATTCGTAAAACACTCAATAGCCATCCAAGCCTCGAGCATATAGAGACTGATTGTTGGTTTTCATGTAATAATTTCCCTTGGTACTGTTAACAATATTAAAAAAAAAAAAGGTTAGAAAGGAAGGAATGAATTGAAATTTCAAACAAAACCTTACCCAAACGGACAATTGATTCCCATTTCGACTGGTTTGTTTTTTAGATTCGCTTTATTAGCGATTAAAAACTGGGCATAGTTAGACGCTGGAAATCCAAGGAATTTCGGATTAGTGCCATTCACGTTGGCAACACTTTCTGCCCAAAAGCGAAAGGATCTGTGATGACTGCAAAGGTCTATTTGATGGGGATTAATTAACTGGATTGATACATTGATAATTCTTTGTGTTTACCTTGTGGACTTAATGGAATAATAATTCCTCGTGGACATCCTGGTTGTCCCTGGAGACCACCATTTGGCCAAAAATCAATATGACCCAATGGCAATGGCTGGCCATATGTTCCAATGTCGGTGTGGATTGTTTGAAGATATTCAGCATCGTTTGAGTTGACTGTTGGCAAGAATGGTGGGAAAAATAGAGGAAATGCTGCGTCCAGAAGAGCCATTCTGAAAAAAATTGATGAGTCGTTCGTTAAACATTAAGAAAACAACAAGACGAGCTCAAACGGAAAATAAACTTGGAGACAAATTCCATATCGCGTGAGCTCAATTTGTCATGAATTCATTATGACTTAAATGCGATGTAGTCACGACTATCCACTTTATGAGCAATGAAATAAACAAACCTATAGATTTTAGTTCCATTTGTCTTCAATATAATTTGTCGTCCCGTCATACCAGCCAGTTGAGCTCCAAGCGAATGCGCAACCACCTCAAAGTTCTTCCTATCAATTCCAGCCTTATAAAGATCCAAAATAGCATCTGCTAGAACAGGAGCCAACTTGAAAATTTCAATTAAAATCCTCATCTTCTCACACTCAATCATAAGCATTTGAACTTCCTCACCAATTCTATATTTTTGAAAGCAGCATCGAAGTAGTTCTGTCCAGCGGCCTTGGCCCAATCGAGTGAGATAAGATTGATGTCCTTCCGCTTTAAATAAGCCTCAACAATTAAATGTAAACTGTCGGAATCTTGAGATTCTCCAAATCCATGCATATACAGATGGGTCTTGCTTTTGCCAAAGTGCGGATTTTTAACGATCGAAGCAGCGTCGGAGAGTTGATAGCGAGCAGAATTACTAAATTCGGGTCTTGAAGGGAAATTATACTTTCTGTCGCTTGATTGTCTCAAACTTCTAGCTTACCCATAGTAGAAGATAATTGTTGATTCGTTGGCTGGAATTTCTTTTGCAAGAACGAGTAACTCTGGAGTTGAAAAGAATAGACAACACCAAAGAATCAGCTGATCTTTCTTGAGCTTAGAGAACATCAGTGATGTGGTTGTTACGTGTGTAAACGAAGACGTTAGGGTTCAAACTGCTATTCCGTTCTATTGACGGAAGTACATTTTTGAATGCTTACGTGCAATTGAAGTAAGTGGGCGAACGTATGACGTTGACGTAATGTACTTTACTTGAGCGATATTAAATTATAAATCTTAACTTTATTGCAAGATTGTTTGTCTTTTATAAAACGTTAATATCGCTTATTTTTAACAATTTTAATTTGAGTGTTCACTTAATTTGCTGTCAACTTTTTAATGAACACCAATTTTGAATTAACGAGTCAGTGATGAATTGTTCAAATTCGCTCGAAAAACGTTAAATAGTGTCATGTGTGGTGGAATTCATGGGTAGGAATATGAACTTTTTGAATGAAATGTAAGTTTTTGAATTAGAATGCGTTACTTGACAAAATTTATACTAAAAAATGTAACTTAACTCAGTGTAAACTCTTCCTCAGAGAGCCCTTTAACAATCTTGTTTTTGTTTATTATGTCTGCAAGATGACAGTTAGGTAAATCCAAATTGCAACGCAATTGGTTCGGGGCACATTTCCAAAACGAATTTCTAGTAAATTTATTGCAAATTCTACATAAACAATGCAGGATTTTTTTTTTTATAATAAACACACACTCAAGGGGTTTTTATACCCTTATTATGCCATAGACACAGTGAGTGCTTTAGGAAAGAGGGTAGGGGTTGGAGAGGAGGTGCCGGTGAACATTGGTCTTAAATTCCTGAACACTGCAATGGTCGGGAAAGACAGAGTGTGGAAGAGATTTCCACATTCGCGTAGTACGGCTAAAGAACAATTCTCTGTACTTGAGCGTACGTCCAAAGTAGGGCTCGAGGATAAACTGATGGGTATTCCTTGAAGCGCGAGTATTACGGTTGAATTATTTAAAGGGAGAAATACAACTGGCTATTTCACTAGAGCAATTTCCGTAAAAGTACCGATAAAACAAGGAGAGACACGAAACGTGTTACGACGGTGTTCCAATGAAGTGAATGAGTTAGTGATCTCTCTATCACCAATCTGTCTTAAAGCTCTTTTTTGTATTCCATCCAAGAGACTTAAGTAAGTAGCTGGAGCACCAGCCCAGAGATGTGAATTGTACTCAAGCTTTGAACGAATATAGGTTTTATAGATAATAGCCAGATCAGACGCGGAGAAAAATTTCTTGCACCGTCTTAAGAAACCCAAACATCTTGCGGCATTTTTGGCGACATCGCGTATATGCTCGGTCCACAAGAGGTGGTCAGTGATGCACATACCGAGAATCTCGAGATGTTCGGTCTCGTTGATGCAAGTGCCACTCATGGACAGTGGCAAGGGGGGTTTATCTCGCTTCAACGATACAAGACAGCATTGAGTTTTCGAAGCATTAAACTCTACACGATTTTTAATTCCCCATTGTACAATGCTGTTTAAGTTTAATGATCTTATCATATTTTGCAGTTCCAGTTCCACATCCGAAGTGGAGGGATGTGAATCTGGGAACGAATATGAAAAGCTAATGGTACTATCGTCAGCGAAACAATGAATTGGATTCGAAGTCATAGATCATTTATGAAAATGAGAAAGAGGGCCGGAGACAAAACGGAGCCCTGGGGCACACCAGCATTTATTTGGGTTTCAGACTTGAACGTCACACAACTTGTATTGAACGGTTCGAAAGAAAGTTTCTAATCCAACGAAGCACGCATTTTCGATAAAAGAGCAAGATGCCAGACTTTATCAAATGCCTTTGAAATATCAAGTGCAACAATCTTACTTTCTCCAAAACGATGTAAAAATTTGTTCCTCTGTTCGGTGAGATAGACCGTCAGATCATCAGTGGACCTGTTGCACTGCCGATCATTAAGAAGCTTTCGGTTTCGAGATATTTCTTGAGCTGATAGTTATCAGCGTTTCCATGACCTAAGAAGAAGGAACGTAAGTGCAATCGGACGATAATTGGAGGGAGAAGACGATTCACCTTTTTTTGGGATCGGCTGGACAAATGCTGTTTTCCATCTGCTCGGAACGAGCCCAGAAGAATAGGATAGATTGAAAAGCTTACGCAGGGGTTTTGACGGCGTGGAAGAACACCCCTTCAGAACAATATGTAAGATTTGCGATAGACTTTAAAACGAAGAAAAATCACGATTTCGATAGATTTTGTTTTAACTTTTCATACTAGCCGGCCCGACAAACGTTGTTTTGTCAGCAAGACAAATTGTTTGTGAATCTTCAATGTCTCCTTTTTTTGTTTGTGCACGTGCATGTATTATTTTTCTCTTATCTAGGAATTGTGGACATTTAAATAATTGACATAGTTGTCCCAATAACTGAGGATTTTGAATCCAGAAGAGGAGCATAAAAGTACGAAAGTTTCTACATATGATAAAACAGCGTTTGCTAGGACAGCTAGTTAATACATGCCGCATGAATCCCTAGCATAATATTCAATTCAATTTCAATTTAGATTTTCATTCCTGTTATTCACAGGGACGGCTAAACGTAGCATGTCTATGAGTGGACAAACCATCCAGTTTGTTTATGTTAGCTTAATACCCTAGATAATACTTATATGGCAAAACAACGTTTCCCAAGGCAGCTAGTACTTACTTACTTACTTAACCGGCGCGCGTAGAATCCATGAAGTATCTCAGCCTGAGTTATTGCAGCCTTTCATTGGGAGCGGTCCCTGCACTGTCCAGTCGCCGAAACCAAACGCTCTGGCATCCGCAGTCTCTTGGTCCTTGTACCGTAGGTTTTTATCTGCCTTGTCGTCTCGAACCTGGGGACTGCGATGAGAAGACTTTCTTAGCTGGAGCATTGTCGTCAATTCGCTCGATGTGCCGATTCAAGGTAGTCGACCGTCAGTGGGCATGCATTCTTCCTCCCACACTTGGTTAATGATTTTGTGCATGTGGTTCATCAAAACACCTCCTCGATATTTAAGGAGTTCCGCAGGTATGCCATCCGACCTGGCGGACCTGTTATTTTTTAGCTTTTGGATGGCTCTTTCTACCTCTTCTGTGCTGAGGGCTGGGATTGGGTCTTTATTGATTGTTCTTGCTTCTCTTTCGTTATTGACTCGCTCAACATTATGTGCATTCAGCAACTGTTGGAAGTGCTGCTGTTGGGTCTGGTTACCATAAAATGGAGGTCATTATCCGAGGCTCTGTCTATCTCATAACTTAATTTTTTTTTACTGTGGAGGGGTTGTTAGCCCCTCGCACAAACCTCCAGATTTGTAGTAGCAAAACAGCTAGTTCGAATAGGATAAACAGTTTCCTGTCTCCTCATTATAAGTAACCTCCCCATCAATTCTTACCCATTCTTCGAAATTACTTAAAATGGCAAAACATTGTTGACCTGGTCAGCTAGTAGGATAACAAGTTCCCGAAAGCTGTCTCCTGGTTTTAATCAAATTTGAGCCAAATCGGTTAAGCTGTTCTTAGAAAATACTTAAATTGCAAAACAACGTTTACCGGGTTAGCTAGTAGAATCAAAACTATTATGCATACACAATATAAATAAAATGAATGCCTACACAAAAATTCATCCAAATCGATCCAGCCAAATAGTTGCAATATAGATAAATAACCTAGATACCGGCTGCAGCGCCACCTGCTGGGCTGATTTGTGAATATAAAACCGTCCAGGGCGCAACCCGAACGCAAACAAGAAAATTATTCAAATCAGTCCAGTCGAAGGAGTTCAGGCAAATACACACGTTCCGTAGAATCATATGTATACAAATTTACTAGCTTACCCCGCTAACCTCGTCTCGCCTTCACAAAAAAAAAATTGTTCCGTAATTCATCGATGAAATACTTAAAAAAAAAACCAACCTCATTGTAGAACCAATTCCATTTCAACAGATTATTCTTTAAATTAAACATTTCACGATCAAGAAGCCATAGTACGACATTACGGCAAAATTTCGGAGTATTACCATTCGCATTTTCAGCACTTTCTGCCCTAATTGCCACGACCTTCGATGGCTACAAATTTCTTAAGAAAGACAAAAAAAAACAACAAATTTTTGACAAATGAAACTCTGAAAAAGGATAAATAAGATTTCGAGGAATGTTCTGATGAATCTTTGCCTTACCCATAGTAGACAATTAATGAGCTTTCATTTGGACGACCAAAGGCTTCCACTGACGACTTTTGGACTACAAGGAACAGAACCAAATTCAACAAAAATGTGGTTTGTTTAAGCGTGCTTAAAACAAATTTTGCTAGCGACACTTACCTTCTAGGTAATTTAGATTCTTGGCTGTAATTATTGAAAATTATCTATTTTGTTATCGTAAGAGTATAATGGTGACTCTACAAAATTAATTACAAACTGAACAGTGAACTTTTTGTACGTCTACCATGACTTACGGTTGTGGAGCAGTTGATCTGTTTTTATCTATTGGCTGAATGGTTTCATGGCGTTGCACAAATGTACCTTATTTCGTGGAAATAAAATGAAATGGTTGCATTCATTGCAATTTTGGGGTCTTGAGGAGTGCAACTTGATGGATAATCTGACTCAAATCACCCAAAATAATAGCCGCTTCTTCGACATAAAAAATAAATTGGCGAGCAACATTTATCTCACAGACAAGTACCTACAACGGAAATAAACTAACATTACACGAGACGAGACCACCTTGTTTTTATTTTCTTACATTAAACTCTTTAAAAGTTTAATGCCTCGAACATTGTGCATCAAGAAGCAACTATAATTTGAAAACGTTAACCTTCAACCTTACCGTGCAACCCCATAAAAAAGTAGGTATAACGCTTTTGAAAAGACTACCTACATCCATCACCAAAACTCTGAAGACCCCACAACGTCAAAACGAAGATCCATCATTTCTCTGCTCCCAACCACCCTTAATGTCCTTAAAGAAAATAATGAAAATAACAAATCAACAATAAAAAATAGTTGCTCTCATTCCATTAACAATTTATTACCCTCGCCTAACAACTTGATAACAATCGTGTTCGTCGTTTATTATCTTCCGGCTGTTTGATCGGCACGCCATCATCGGATCGTCATCATCATCATCATCGTCATCATCATTATACCATCGAATTGCCATTGCAATGGCATCTCACATTAATTATGACAAAATATTCGTATGCGCTAAGCAATTTTTGTCGGTTAAAAGATTTAGCAAGTTTTTACTATTTTTATTACCACATCCACCATCGACACACACACAGATGCACATCGCCACAACACAAACCGAATGCTAACTCTCCCTGTCAACTAATCAACATTAATTCCAAAGGTTTATGATTCAACAGAACCAACATAAAACAGAAGTCCTAAAACAACCGAGGGCGCACTAAATAAATTAATTAGTGCCTTGTAAGTTCGGACTGCGACTGGAGAATGGTATCTGGGACGGCAGTCCCTAAGGAAGCGATGCTAGGCTATATAGGAGAGTGACAGCCGAAGCGCGAATTTCATTAAATTCACAGCAAATGGGTGACTTCAAGTCGACGACGACGCGACGACAGATCCGTATAGACGAACAGACACAACAAGTTGTTGCAAACCACTCAGAACGATTATAGTTTTTTTTTTTTTTTAAGAAGCACTTTTGCCTCCGATCCGATGCCCTATTGATCGTAATGTTCATGAATTTATATGTTTCGTTGGCAGTGTTTGTAGTGCAGACTCCTTTCGAGAGCTGTGTGGCGGGCTAACTCACCTGACTATCGTGATGCGGCTAGACTCATGGCGATCTCTCGATCGACTATTGTACTTAGGTTTATGTTTAATCAAAATAAAATGATTAGCATTCTAGGCTACGATTAAATGGACATCGCCGCCGAGGACTCTCTAAGAACATAAAGACAAAAATATTTGTCGATGATTTGAGTTTACCCATCGATTAAGTTGACAGATAGTCACAGGATGCGGTTGGTCATTGGCGAGTTTGGTAACCAAATCTTCAAGTTCGTTAAATCTTAACGACAACAACAACATGGTTTTGATTTGACTAAACGAGTTCTGATGACGATTTGGCGCATTTTGAAAGGTCTGAGAGCGGTCATCGTATTTCAGAGTATCGTTAATTAGGGAATTTTTTCTTGTTGTTTGTTCGATCATTATGTATTTATGTTGGAGGTTTATTGAACGAAAATTTGTTTTCTTTTATGATTTCGAGGGACCTTGAAGTGTTTTATATACAAAAAAATGATTTGAGTGCATCGCCCAGGTGTGCGAGTCTTTTCTTTCAAAACATTTTTACAGCTTCTTTTGGCTTTTTGGCCTTTCTGTAGATGACGTAGAAGTTCAATATTCTTTTAATTCTTGTATTGTTGTCTAGCTTTGAAATAAAGGGTTTTCCAATAAGAGGTGTTATTTTGAAGAGCCCGCTATTTCAGTAGCTGTCACTTTTGAAACTGTCATTTTTTGACATTTGACAAGTAGAAATTACGGCAAGCGATACACGCTTCTACAACGCATTGAAATTATTAAAATTCACTATAAAAATGGTGAACATTTGGCAGAGACAGTTCGTAAAGCTAAAACATTTTTGGATCGTCGTGAAGCACTTTGTCGGACCATAATACAGAAATTGGTGGACAATTTCGACCTGTTGGGACAAGTAAGTGATGTGAAGAATAAAACCCGTGCACGTCGCTCAAGAACAACTGAGAATTTTGCTGTTGTAGCCCAAAGAGTTGAAGAAAACCCAGGTTTGTCCATTCCTCGTCGTTCTTTGGAGTTAGGCATTCCACAAACGTCATTACACCGTATTTTGCATCAAGACTTTGGTCTTAAGGCTTATAAAGTTCAGTTAACACAAGAACTCAAGCCGGCTGATCACCAACAACGTCGTGTCTGCTGATTGGGTCCTTGAAATGCATGAAAATGATCCGGAATTTCATAGAAAAATCATCTTGACTGATGAGGCCCATTTCCACCTCGGAGGATACGTCAACAAGCAAAACTGTCGCATCTGGGGCTCGGAGTTATTGTTGAAAAGCCTGCCCATCCTCAACGCGTGACTGTTTGGTGCGGTATATGGTCCGGCGCGACGGGGTCATTGGACCCTACTTTTTCGAAAATGAGGCTGGAGCAACAGTTGCGGTCAATGGATTGCACTATCGAGAGATGATTAATGATTTTTTATTGCCGGAATTGAATGGTATTGATCTGGACATCGTTTACTTTCAATAAGACGGAACTACTTGCCACACAAGCAATGAAACCATCGATCTTTTACGGGAAAAGTTTCCGGACCGTGTTATCTCTCGAAGAGGTGAACACAATTGGCTACCGAGATCTGGTGACTTAACACCTCGCGACTTGTTCCCTTGGGGTCAAGTGAAAGATAACGTCTACGTCAACAGCCCAGCGTCGATTCAAGACCTCACAGATGGAATTCGTTAGGCTATCGAGGGTATAGGGCAGCCACTTTGCGATTTGGTTATGGAAAATTTCATTAAAAGGATATGGTCCTGTAAGCGTGGTCGTGGCGGCCATTTGGCTGATGTTGTGTTCCATTATTAACGGCATACCTTCCTCTTTATAATGAAATAAACATCCAATCATTTATCTTAAAGAATGCCATTTTTATTTGAATATCAAAATAACACCTCTTATTGGAAAACCCTTTATAAACAAAAACACATTTTTTTCAAATAAAAGTACGTTGCTCAGCTCTTTCGTTTCAATGTTGTTGGGCAAGTATAGGCTTTCAAAGCCGTATTTTCTATTATAATTCGGAATATTAGGGTTGCATTCTCATTGTCTCATGAAATCTCGTCTTTTTCAGATCCCTCCCCCATTCCCCTCTTTTTAGAATTTTGTTCAATTCGTGTTACTCAAGTCTCCCTCTTCTCCTCGTGTCTAAAAATAGTTTAATTAGCAGAATAACCTTGTGTACATATTTTTTCATTCAAATCGTCTCAAAGACGACTCCAGCCAAACCGATTCGATGCTCTAGTTCCGAGACACGCATGCAAAATACAAAAACAAAAAGAAAAGAAAACGAGCCACAAACAAAAACAGACCAAAAACACGAAAAAACGAACTCAACATGACATTAAACCATTCATAGGGTAATTATCAATAGTGACAGCGTGCACAATTCCTAAGATAATGGCTAATTGATTCTTATTTACGACTTGAACCCTCTCTAAACTCTCTGGACGAGTTGTGGCGCGAGCGCGATGCGACGACGCGACGCGACGTATGCGCGTTCGTTGTGAAGATTTGCAATATACGCTGGCTGGATGCGGCTGGCTTAGCGATTATGTTTGTCCCATTCCATCTTCTCACGTCTCGTCCTTCTTCTTCTCGAAGCCAGACAAGTCTCAGGATTCAGAATTAAATTCGAGGCCAAAATAGTTGTGCGAATGGTTGTTTAAAAAGTAGCAAAGGTGAAATGGGACAAAAAAAAAAAGAATATGAAGCAGCAGATACAAGAGAGAGGAAGAAAAAAGAAATAAATGAGTTGAACAAGACGAAGATTCTGTAACAAAGCAAATGATACACCGCGTGTCGTTGTCGTCATCATTCGTCGATCTGTTTGGTGTGTCCTTTCGATCATGTCATCCAGTCTTTTGATATTTTTTTTCCTTCTATATTCTTGTTGTTGGACCTTTTTTTTGTGCTGCTGAAGGTAGATCAACTGCCCTTGTACCCTTTTTTGTGGGTTTTGTTAAAAAATCAACAGGGATGTTATAAATTTCAATGTCAAACAGGCTTACTAAAAATTTTGACAAATGAAAGGTTTTCCTGACTCAAATGCCAAAATGAGTTTCTTTATCAAAACGTCAATTTGTCATTTGACATTATTTTATTGCAGTTATTGTATAACAACCCTGATCACTCAAACCAATCACCTTGGAATCGCATTTTCCTTGGCTGATAAACTGATGACTTTTTGATACAATTGGATTCTGGTGTACTTCTCTATACAGTGATGCGTTGTTCCCTTGGAGCAATTCGGCGGGTTGATGAATTTTGTCTACTTTGACATCGTCTGTCAGTAAGTACATGGCGGTGGACAATTCAGCCTGTGGCTGGATGACACATCAACTGGCGGTGCGTGGTGCGAGAGACCTTCATCGGCGATGGAACACAGGTCTCTGCTCCTCCACACATCCACTTGTTGGCTGCGATGATAGCTATAAAAAGAATTTGCAATTCTTGCTTGCGGTCGCGTTCCTTGAAATGCGTAAGAACGAAAATACTTCGACAAACATTCGCACGGGCGACACAAAACGACGACGCGACGGATATGCAGCCCCAATTCGGGCGACCATTTCTGTTTGTTGCTTTTCGAACTCGGACATCGGACATCATCGGACGTTGTTGCATATTGAGGCTTCCACATAACAAGCGAACAGAACGAAAGAGGGCGAACGAGGGAACGCGAAACGCCTTGTGAAATTCCTAAATCAATTAAAACCGGCATGCAGGGAATAATGAGAAATTAACACCTGAAATAATCACCAAGAGATTCCTTGGGAAGCCATCATAATCATTCGGTCTTCTTGTTTTAAGGTTCTTCCTTTTTTTTATGCTTATATTTTCTGTTCGGATCGGATCGGATTGAATCGGTTGTATAGAGAATGGATGGATGGGGAATTTTCGAGGATACGGTCGGTGGTGTTTTCTTTCTCTCCTCATTTCATTTGCTGTGTTTTGTGTTGTCTTCAAGATTCTTAGAGTTCGAGTTGAGTTTGATGCATGCATGGGATGGATGGAAAGAGAATGGAAGTTGGGATTGGGATGCCGGATGGCAAGGTGATATGCTGCTATGATGGTGGTTTTACGTTTTATGCTGTCATGCGAATTTTGAGTTTTGTCTCTCTAATTTAGCATGAAATTAATTGGGCAGATTCACTGACGATAAGCGGATATAGCTAATTCATTTGAGAGGACGTTGCTGCGCTGATGAATGCGCGAGGGTTATATTGTTCTTCGATTTTGTTTTTTTTTTTTTTATTTTCATTTTCGTTTTGGTATTTAAGAAATAAAGCAGCGATCAGATGTAAATTGAGTTTTTAAAGTGAGACCCTAGGGCATGGATAGGTAATGGAGCATGGAGGTCCTCAATTTGACTCAAGGTAGCGAATTGGAAATTCGTTTTGCAGGTGCAGTGAACCTGTTGAACCTGTGACGCTATTTAAATGCTTTGATGCAATTGTAAGGATTTTCTTTTTACCAATTTGAGTGACAGACATGAAGGAAGTTAAGCAGTTTCATGTTGGGTCGTCATGGTTCTTTTTAAGTCAATCATTTAGGTATGGCTTACTCAATTTTCGTTGTCTGGTTTGGGCTTTTTTTCTCCACCACCAATTCCTCTTTTCCAAAGTTAAACAAAATCAAATCAAATTTCATAAATAAAAGTTCGTTGCTCAGCTCTTTCGTTTTAATTTTGTAGGGCAAGTATGTATGTTAAACAAAATAATCAAATTGCATTGAAAAACATTAATCCACGCAGTAATTTAAACACTCCATCCGCTGCATGAGGCTCTGTTGATTTCCTTGTTAACTTAATTGCCTGCTTCATACTTCACTCAATTGAAGTTTTTAATTTATCAAACAAGTCTTACAACTGTGACAATTTCATTTAAAAGTGTTGACAACTTTATTGCCAGACTTTGATATATTCATGTTAATTTTTCGACTCATTTTTCTCCCAATCAATTTTTAATTAAAGATTAAATGAACAGTTGTACGAAAAATCGAGACATTGGATACTCATAGGATCGCGCAACATTTACCTAATCAAACCACACGAATAGTCCAGCGAGTATGCTGACAGTTTTCATCAGAATACACAGCAAAAATTGTTCGTCCATTTGATTTGAATCATTTGCCTTAACAAGGATTTTTTATTTTCCTTATTTTGATTCAATTCTGCTGAGTGTGAAATTAATCGAAAATGTAAATTCATTTTAACCGGATGGTGTATAACAAGGCATGCTGGGAGCATGCTGCAGTTAAATTAGGAATAGAATAACTTTCATAACTAGAAAAAAGTAGAAGTCCCAAGAGGCAACCTTGTGGTATGCCATTAGATTTTGTGTTTGCAAATTTTTCAGAATCTTGAAATATCTTCCACTTTAATACTCAACGTTTAACAAGAAATACCAATTTAAGTGACAATTGCTTATCAACAGCAAAGCTTCCATCATTTCGCTCGTTTCGCACAGCATTCCACAGTTGTTGTGTACTGTAAATGCCAGTTACAACAACAACTTTCGACGACAGACAAAGTATAACCATCGATCGTTGGCAAAACTGCGTCAGCAAAACGAACAGAAGCAATTCATTCACGAATTGTTGTAATTTTCAGTTGTATGGTAATTTCGATTGCAGCAGCAGCAGCAGCAGTCAATTTCAAACAATATTGTCTGTACCAGAGCTGTAAGCATGGGAGGCAGCTCTAGCTATCGGATAACCGGACACAATTTGCGTCTGTTGATGGTGCTGGCCAGTATGCGGCAGCAAACAGCAAGTGCCATAATATGGCCAGAAGCTCTAATGGAGTATTACGCAATCGGAAATTCACGCTCAAATGTGTTCGGCGACCGACGACGACGACAACGACGTCGACTGCGGACGATGTCTGATGGAGCTATTGAGCGTCTAACTATGGATATGCAGACCCACCGCCGTAGTAGAGTCAAAGAGTCGTCGCTAGTGCTGTGGCTTGATGTATTTAGCTTGGGGCAATGCTGGATCGCATGCGATGGGGTTTCTATTTGGTTATTTCCAATCGCTTAGCATCGATTTCGATCTATTTGGTACTCCTCCTCCTCATTCGACTTCTGTTGAATGTCCCGAGACAACAAAACATAGTTATAGACAAAACACCTCCCCGGAAAATTGAAATTTAGAACTCCATTCCTACTTTTGTGGTTTGTGCTAAAAAACTGACTATGACCGTCAAACTAACCAATCGACTTCACATGCATCTCAGTTTGTCTATTGACTGTCATTCATCAGGGCTGTAGTTCTTAAAAAGAATTTAAAAATCACTCGGAATACTTTTTGACATCAAATTATCGATTAAAATATAATGTTCAACTTTCTACTACCTTTGGCAGCACTGACTATAAGAAAATTTCTAATCTGTGCGTTCCTAAAAACGTGAAAAAACCTTCGGAATACCTTTTGACATCAAATTAGGCTCTAAAATATCATTTACTACTTTCTACTACCTTCGACAGCACTGACTTTAGGAAAATTGCAAATCTTTGCATTGTTAAAAATTGACATCAATTTAGTTACTGAAATGTCATCTACTACCTTCGACAGCACTGACTAGGAACATTTCAAATCTGTACGTTCCTTAAAACGTGAAAAAAAACCTCGGAATGCCTTTTGACATCAATTTGGGTACTTAAATTAAATCTACTACTTTCTACTACCTTCGACTGCACTGACTAAGAAAACTGCAAATCTGTCTGTTTGCTTGAGCTTATTCGCATGCGTGTGTATGAGTGTTTATTTCATGCAAATTTTCCTTTCAAGTGAATAATTGCATTCAAGTCGATCGTTTGGCGGATTTTCTCGCCATATATGCTTTTTTTCTCTGTTTGACGTCGAACTGGGATCGTTTTTCTATTATTTTTTTCTTTTCGTTCCTTTTCGGATTTAGTTTTGCACGTTCTCGCGTGTATGTTTTCTGTTGTTTGTTTGTGTCAAAACACTTTGTTTTGTAGGGAAAGAGAGAGAGAAACGGGGTTAGAGTACTCTTGGCTAGGTGAGGGTGGTATAGACCACACGCTTGTGAATAAAATAAATGCAAGAACCAGACAAAAATGACAACGACGACAGAATGTGAAAAATTCAAATGACGAAGTTCGATATACAGTGTGAGTCGCCAGAGAGGAGAACCGTACCGAACTCTCAGTCCAGTCCTAAACATGACATGCAAATATACGATTCAAACTTATACCAATTTCCCAGCTTAAGGCTCATGTGAGATTGCATAACGCGCTTAGTTGGTTGTAATTCACGACAATATTTTGCATAATTCATATGCGAGCAATAGACTTGCGGGAGGTTTGGCGGTAGACAAAACAGCGGATTGCACATTGTGTGCAGGCTATAGCGACCGTCGAACATTTCGAGATTTATTGATGGGGAGATCTTTGCCCATATGAATGAATGAATAACGATGAAAGACACTTTTCAATTTTCCATTTTTAACTGGCAGTTAACTAGCTGCGAATGGTCAGTTTATGATTTTCAGAAGTCAAAATAGTATAACTGTTAAGGTCAGTAGTTGATCCGCGGTTTTTATTGTTTTTGGGCTTTTGTTGGAAATTTTGGTTTTAGGGTCTTGAAGGGACCTTTTGATTTCTGTCCGGTGATGTTTTGAAACAAAAGATTCCATTCTGTCACGTTTTTTTTTGCTGCAATCTTGCGGTGCCGTTTGTCTTTCGATATAAATATCGATGAGATGACAGTTTTAAGCTATTGTTCTAATTTCGTGCGTTTTCAATCATGATTTCGAAAAGTAAAGGCAAATCAAAAATTGTTGGGTAATGAGGTTTTTGACTTCTGGATTGTGATCGATGGAGTTGCTTAACTGCTGGTTTGAGGAAAAACTTTATGAAGTTTGAAATCGAGCTAAAAAATCGTCCAGTGTAAACGCTATTCCATCATGATGGCTAGCTGTCAGATTTCAAACGACCAGAGTTGTTATGTTCATTAGTTCCTGCTAATTGCATTCCGATCGTAAATTTTAAGCTGTTAAAGAAATTACCTCCGTTATTCCCATGCATGAAATTAATTTTCTTCCAGATCCATTGAACCCAATAAAATTAGTTTAATCCAATCCCAAGCAACTGCCAAAGTAGTTTCCTTGAAGGCATTGCAATCAATTCACGGCCACAAAATTATTGCCAATAAAATGAAAACAACTGCAATAGACCAAAAAACAAAAATAAAAATAAAAGAGACAGAAACATCTCAATAAATCCAGTTGATAACCCTAGAAAGCTGTTAAAAAAAGCCCCATTACGAAATTTAACTCTGCAAACTGTAATGAACCATCACAGCCTTTTGTACCTTGGCCACACGGCTCGTTCAAAACATTAATAATAATTCGTATGGAGTTGAATCATAATTACAATTCCTTTCCTACTGTATACGAACCTATTGCATTCAATTCCGAATTGAGGAAACGTCTTGTTCATGAAGACGCGAGGCAACTAGAAACAAAGATACATTTTAGCAACATTAAAAAAAAAGTATGACCGCCCTTGTGAAGTGAAGTGAAAAAGCATTAGCACATTCTTCACTACCATCGACAAGAGATTTAACAACGCCACCACATCGCTGGCAAATCGCAACGTTGAACAGTCTGCACTGTCAAATATTCCGTCAAATGGTCCGTCAGGGCGGACCACAAAGTCATGTAATGAAGATGATGCTTCTTCATCATGCTTCCGATAATGATGATGACGATGATGATGATCATGAAAGCCAATGATTATGATGATGGCTGTGGAAATTGGATTCGACGTGTGATGACCAGTCAAAACCATAAATATGATTAACTTATAGAAGTTAATGGATTTTCGCGCGGTCATTGATCAAAGAATTTTATGTGTGTTGGTATGGGTATATTCATTTTGCAGACAAAAGTTTGTATACGATGTTCTTCGACAGCCGACACACAGACAATAACGACGACGGCCGACCTGGCTAATCCACCAATAAATTGTAACAGCAACGACCGTAGCGGAAAGTTCACATGAAAAGTGTTGTGCGAAGCTGTAACTGCTGCAGATGTTGCTGTTGCTATATTGGCAATAAAGAATGGTATTTTCGACAATGTATATGGTTGGGTGTGCTTTTTTCGATTTTGGTTTTGACATATACGAAGGATGCGGCTCTATAGCCAAACTCCCAAAGTTATGATGTTGTTTCGTTAGCGCATGGCGTAAAGAATGACAAATTCTGATTGCGGTGTGAATAAGGTTCTTAGCTGGAATTGAGGGTGACTCTGGTTAGTCCAATGGGGGCTTATTTCGGAATGTGTGTTTTTGCTTCGGATTGATGTTTAATAAAGCTATCAAAGAAGTCAAATACATTGTTGGATTCGAAATTTTAAAATGAATAAAAGTTGAGTCCTCTTGCAACTGAAACTGTTGTTTACCTGCTAAGAACAAGAAGTCAGTTTCTCCAATTAGTCTAAGGAAGTTTTAACGAAGGCTTATAGAAGTTAAATAAAGGTAATTGGAGTAGTATATTTATTTATTTAATTGAGCTTATAACACACCATATTTATGCTTTATAAAGATTTTTAAACTTGTTTAGTGAAGAAGCTTTAACGAAGTTTTATACAAGTTAAACTAATTTTTATTATTCTGTAGGTAAATATTTTGAAACTGAAGTTATGATCTAACTTCTAGAGATCTTCAGAAGAATATTTAAACTAGTATAGAGAACGTTTATAGAAGTCTTATACAAGCTTATGAAATCAATTTAATACTAGTTACTTTTTTGAAATCCTATTCCAATTGATTTAGCTGCTTTCGACAGTTTGTTTTATCTGGCATTTTCAAAAGAATGCTTAAACTTGGCTAGATGCAAAGCTTACGAGTTAAATTCGATACAAGGTATTTTCTTAAAAAACAATATTGCGATTGAAACAATGATTTACCTGACTCTGACAGTTTATATTTCCAGCATTTCCAAAGGATATTTCAACTTGTCTAAAAAAGCTTTACCGAAGTCTTACAGAAACTATATCAACAAAAAAGAGATATTTCCTTTAGTGTTTTCGCAAGCCGCTTGCAATTCAAGGTATGTTGTGTTTACTGTTGTACCGAAGCCATACCGAAGACATTTACGGTCATAAACAAGCTCTCATTTGCAATCTCAACACCTTACTACCTATAATTAATTCCCATAAATTTTTGTTTTATTGTTAATAAAAGAAGTAAATTTCCCATCAAATATCTTATGGCTTCCCATAAGTCATCATAAGCCAAATCGATTTCGACGCAATTAGACGTCCATATATGAACACCAGCTGCAACTAGCAGCACAAAGAAACATGTATCCATAAATTCAACGCAATTCACTAGTTCGAATCCTAATCGGCCATTAAAAATAAACCAAATAGTTTCGTGCGCAACCAATCAATATGCTAAAATCAAAACACTTCTATTAACATCAGCTTAAAGCCGTTTAACAGTGGTGGAGCGGCGGCAGCGCGCGGTCCAATAGTTTGACATCAAGTTTGCCCCATTATAAAAATGTGTGTACGATTTGGTACTTGTTTCAATTCTTTGCGAAGCAACGAAAAATCGTATACCTACAACTATTTTTTTCAATATTTTCAAGAAAACAAAAAAAATGACACTATCGCACGAAGTCCATAACTCATCTACAACGTACTTTTATCCAAATGGCTGGAATATGCTTACTTTAAGCGTTTTGGACATGTTTTGAGTCGGAATGCAAGATATTTGGTACTAAGTTGAAGGTGAACTTGTCAATTTAAACGTTCGGGTTTATCACCTGCGTGAAAATGTTTGGTTTGTCGGAATTTTTTCTTCTGCGAAAACAACCGATTTAGTTTTCAAATAAACGACAACTCGATAGAATCCTTAGAAAGCTCTTTTCCTTCAACAAATACTCTGTTGAATTTAACAGTTTCGCCTCCTTACCCCCTGCATTTGCAAATATTCAATTAACATAGTTTCAAGTCGTACTCACCGCCCATCCGTTCCTCCTCTCAAGCCCGATTTTGATACCACATTCATGACAACGTCATAAAGTGACAATATGTTATACAACCATGTATACAGCATGAGTATCAACCACCGACGGCAACGCCGACGACTTCAAAAAAGAAAAGAGCCCAGGACCTTAAAACAAAATTTACCATATGAACCGCGCTATACGCGAGCTTGTAATAAACCTGGTGTGTTACTTTGCTCGTTGGCTCATTGCAAATCCGCAGTGGGTCACTGGATGAGCGACCGATCGAACGAGCGTGGTATGCAAAACATCATCATTGCTGCAAGCAATTGCATTCGACCAAAGTAGCGCGATTGCAACGTCGCGTCGTATGCTGCGACAACCGCTTAGCCTAGTACACGATTAACCCACATCTAAGACGCGATCATAAATTATAAATGCACCAAAGTTGCCAAACAAAAACAAAAACCACACGAACAAAAAATAACAAAAATGTGCTTAGTTTCAAAATTTTATGAATGCCATTTCGAAGAAAAATCACTCTGCTCTAAGTGGTGGCGGAAAAGGTATATGATAACACAGATTTGCAACACAGCGACGAACGCCGGCCGAACGATGAGACGAAAGAAACGCGAAGGACGCAGAGGCTTGCGCTACGTAATGTTGCGCACGCTCAGATTTATGAACGCAAACTACAACTTGGTTGGTCTTACAAGTGAATTTACACCATACGAGTTGTGTTGTGTGCTCCCGGGGCTCTTTTTGTTTTGTTTTGTGTGTTAGTTAACCAATTGTACTTGTAAGTGAGTTCAATCAGCGTTGTTTGAGTTGAACATGTGAATTATATATTTTAGTCTTGCCAACGCTCATCTGATGGATATGAAGTGTCCATAATTTATTTTGAAGGATGATAGTTGCAGTTATGGATACATTAGTTGCAATGGCCGTCCAACGACGACGTAATGGTCCAGGCCCCATATGCAAAACTATTCGAGCACTGAACCTGCTAATAGCAGCTAGGCGGAGCGTACTTCTCCCATGTGATGATTTAGCATGAGTTAAAAAATAAGACAACGGACAACTGAGAAACATTTAATTTTTAATTGGAGAATTACGAAACGCAATCCAGCACGTGGGAAAATTAATTAAATATTTTTGCGAGGAAGGGAATGCTTAATTCCATAATCAGAAAGTTTGTCGAATTATATAGGTGTCAGAAAAACAGATATTGATATTTTAATTTATTCAATATATGAAACGAAAGAGCTGAGGTGAAAACCTTGAATTAGTTGCGCTTCTTCTTTGACGTTTTTTAACCGAATGGGAGACGTAAAGGCTACTATAGGCTCGACAAACTCAAGACTAATTTTTGACGTTTCTAACAAATACCATTGCATACGCAAAAGCGTCGACAGAGGTGTATTCTTTTCACACGTTATCAGAGATGGTTTTGTTGAGTTTGTCCGAATTTAAAGCACTTGACAATTTTTATCCGTAACCTTCGTCAATAATACTGTCACAATAAATTGCCAACCACTCTCAGTCCAATCAAATTTTTATATCGTGACATTTCTCAACTCAAATGTACTTGCAATTACTTCACCCCAGCCATAGGAACACCTGTTGAAACTATCATTATTATTTTCAACTCTTCGCAGAGGTAAGAGAGCGAACGCCTCTATGAACCTCGAATTCGCCAAAGATCAATAATTACGTCTCTAATGACCCGCGAAATCTACATATCCAAGCCTTATTTTTGCCAAAGCCGTGTAGTTGTCCCCATTTGAACTTATGCACTGCGAGAGGTGCATTTACTTCGTATATGATCCCCAGCTGCTAAATGTTAAGTGCAACGAATTATGCGATTAAGCTTGTTTTTTTTTCTCGTACTCACTTTTCAATCGGGGTATAAATTCTCAGATAAGCCAATCGGAAAATTGCCTTTTTCTCATATATCCATTCAAATCCATGCAGCAGCGAGAGTGTGCATAAGACCTAAACTTCCATAACAAGCTGGACTGATCAGAGGCTGTAAGCTATGGGAGCTTAAATGTTTTTGGTGTGGCTTATGTCAGACATTATGAATAAATTCGCGATGCACCTACTCCAACAATGACCAGAGCTCCAGAAATGAGCAGAGACGACAAAAATACTAAACGAATGAACTCCGGGAGCGCCAAAAGTTTGTAAGGTAACCTCGAGTCGCAGTCTAGTTGTGAGGTGCGTGCGAATAAATTATCTTCGCTGGTTTTTTAAACCCCGAAGGTGGATATGCACTCGTTTTATCCTCATTGGAGTCGCATCGCATCCAGATAATGGAGTCGCCACCACCTAACCGGACACTTCCGCGCGCAACAATCTGCCTCTGGGGCCGCACACATCGCAGCACGATGTGCCAAGTCAAACACTCCGACCCAACAGCGAGTAGTCTTTGAAAAGCTTGCCTGCTGCTGCTGCCGGTCGTCTTGTGTCGTTGCTCATAGATTTTGCAGACTCTGTTTTATATAGCATATGGCTAGGTTTTGATCGGATGGACTTTGTCGGTCATATGCTGAGGGCGCTCGCTGAGGAGAATTGAGTATCGCGTCATCTGTAAGAAGGCCCAGTGCAGATTTTCCCATTTATCTTGTTCAAAACCGCGTTAGTTTTTTCCTTTCACTTTTCATTGAGTCTGGTATGGGGGATTTTTTTTTTCTAGATTTGGGTGCAATGATCAAATTATGGTTAGCTCGAGAAATGTTTGTCCGAATTCGAATTTATTGTGAAATATGAAAATAATAATTAAAATCAGTTCTTTGATTAGAAGGCATTTGAGTGAACTTTTGAAAGGGAAACCAGCGATGAGACGTTATGTAAACTTCTTTTTTTTTGTGAGGAGTGTTGATCCATGGGGCCATTAAGGACAGTGATATCTCTGGGGGAGATACAATGACTCCAGAATCATTAATCATCATTATTTTACTCAATCGTAAGCGATATAATTTAAACGGGCTGTATAGTGGACGATAAGCTTAAGTGGGGTGCAATTAATTGAAGAGTGCTTTTGAAGCCCAACCTTTAGCAGTTCAACTCAAATTTTTGTGTATTTAGAGTTATAAGCTGGCAATGTTGGCTTTTCGTTTCTAGTGGTACATTGACTCTGGATCAATGAAATCCCAATAGTTTCAACATGCTATTTCAAAACAAGGTTTTTTAATCAATAACATTTGTGTTTGAGCAGAAAGCCTTTTCTGACGCCTTTGGGTATGCAATGGCATTTTTGGGTACTGTGAACACTTTTCAAAAGTTTATCCAATAAGTGGTAAAAATTTTGCAGCCTTTACGTCTTCTGTCTTGATAGAAAATGACATAGAAAACGCATAACTTACTCAAGGTTTCAACCTCAGCTCTTTCGTTTCATTTGGCAATTAAAAATATTAAACTACAAAAAATGGAAACAATGCTCGACTTGTTAGAATCGATTAAAATGCTTAGCGTGATAGTGGCTGTTAGAGTCAAGACCTTATAAAACTCAGCCTAATGGTTATGGTTATGACACTTAAACCTTTCAACAGTTGGATTAGTGTCAACTTCTTCAAAATTCTAATTAAGCAAAATTCAAAAGTTTTTAATCTTCTTAAGTTGAAATTCTCCACATTCCATCCTTGAACCAAAATTTTGTTGAAATCCAATTCGCTATGAGGAAGCTGTCATTCGGAAAGACCTCATTACTTAATTGGGGCCCATCCTAACTGTATTCTGTATACTCCGTAATTGCCAATTGCAACTGACACTATGGAACTTTTGACTCATTGTGTCCACAAATAAAACGTCCAAATTCCAATTCCGAAAATTGACAACGAAATAATAAAATATTTGCTTTTGGGAATTGGGATAATCCGCGCTTGGCTATCATCATCAGCTCGCGGAGTCTCTCTTTTGTCTTTTGACGGTTTATCTTCATCTGTTGGCTGCTAATGACCAGATGCATTTTGTGTTCCTCCTCCACAGTAGGGTTTTTTTTTTGTGTTGTTTATGTCGTTTTGGGAAGGAAGAATTTTAGGCATGTCAATTGTTTGGGCAAACAACAGGAGCCAGGTATCTTTGGCGGTTTTGTGTTTTTTCGACTTGGACCAGTGAGTCTTGAACAAACAGTCTCTGACGGCGGTGATTTCGGTGGTGGTTGTTTCGGAAATAATCACAAATCCAATAAAAAAATTGAATCACCGAAATACGACGAGGGCCCACGGTACATTACCCCGCCTGCATGCTTGACCATAATACAACAACGAGACCTGTGTGTGATGGCCTGTCCAGCGATATTTGTACTGTTCAGCGTTATTATTATTATTTGTTAATGCAACCTGTGTTAGGCCACTAAATCGTTTGTAGTTTTACCGACGACACAACGCACTCGGCCCGGCAGAAGCCTTAACAAAACCCTGAGGCTCCTCACTCTCCATTCGCATCACACAGGTGAGCCATGTGAAAGCATCATAAGGATGTGAAGGAAAACATCACCAAAATCTTCAAACCGACACTGACAACGACATATGACGACGACGACGACGCGACGACGAACGGGACGATGAAAAAGAGCAGAGAAGAGGAAAATTAGGATCGGTGTACATTGAAGATGATTGCTTTTGATTTTTATGTATGGAGATGGAGAGCGATGGATATTTTTTTGGGATTACGCGAGCAATTGCGGTTGATTTCCTGTTGAGATGAAATTTTTTGGTTTTTTGTTTTTTTTGGTCCTGAGCTGGCTTCACGCTGTTGTTGAAAGGATATATCATAGCCAACAAAGAGGGGAAGAAAGGGAAGCATTAAATTGTTGGTGCAATTATGGAGAGATAATTGGTTTGGCGGTTTTTGGAGAATACATCACCAGGGAATTGAATTTCATTTTAATTTCGTTGTTTTTTTTACTCTTTTCCGTCCTTTTTTTTGTCGATGTACCCTACTCAGTATCCAACAAATAATAATGAGCGATCTCTATTAACTGGATGCCAGACGCGACTGCAACCGAAACATGGAACTGAGACCATATTGCTTACCAAGGTCAAGGGTACAGACACAAGTTGAATAGAGCTCCAATGTCCCATGGGAATTTTTTGAGCAGCAACAAAAAAAAAATGAATTTAATTTAAATTAAAACTTGAAGTTTTGATTCGAGACAAGAGATGGTCGGACGGGTAGCGGCTGAGATCAAAAGGGCATGTGGCTTAACTCAGACGAATTGTCCAATTGATTGATGGTTGTGTGGGCCTCGCAGTAATCCAGTTTTTCAATGAATGTAGGTCAGACCTGTAGTTCTCTGAGACTTGAATGAGTCCTTATCATCTCTAAACTTAGATGTCTTAAAATTAGAAAAAAAAATGCAGATCTATCGCCCTGTCGGCATACTTCAAGGGGCTACTCGTGGACACCATAACATAGATTCGATAAGAATCTCGATAATGTTCACTTTATTTAAATACAATCAGCCCTGGATCACTCCCATCTCCCGCTGAGTAGCATCATAGTCCATCTTGTAGGAAACACAATGAGGACAAGGATCAACACATCCACTTCGCACGTAATAATATTACAAATACCCTCCTGATAGAGAGACCCTGAAAAGCTGAAAGGCTATCAATTAGCACTTTAGAACTCCTAATAATAGTAATAAAATCGAAATGAAAACCGAACACATTCGAGCCGAACGAACGTCCGTCGTCGGTCGAGTGGACAACAAAATAGACGAAAAAAGGATTCACAATGTGCACTTGCGAGAATGCATACAGTGTCCCATTGTCCGCAATGCCGATGCCTGACACTCTGACACCCTAGGCCATGGTATAAGAGTGTCTCAAGCTAATATCCCGAAGAAGAAGAAGAAGAAGAACAAGAAGTGTGATCGCGAGCTTCATTGTGTGTTGGCTGTTGGGTATCCTCAGGCACTCGCATGACTCTCTGACTCTCTAAAACCTAGGCGTTGGAGATTCAGTGACTTTAGCACTTATCAACATTAAAACGCCGCTCCAGGAGGGAACAACAAAAATAATTTCAATATCCTCTAAAGCCCCCATAGCCAATGGATTGGATTTATTGACCGCAACAAAACTAATAGTCATATGCTGGAGAGTGGCCATAGACGAAGAACAACCAGTCCGGTCCCTTTTTCCATTGTCAGAAAATACGAGGAAAAGTGAATATTCTGGTGGGGGCTCGCCAGCTCGCATGACGAAGAGTGAAAATATTTATTGTGAAGTGGAAGTGGATTCCTTTGGTCGATGCGATGATGCATTGCAAGCGGTGGAGGGCTCTATCCAATCTATGGCCATGGTTCAAAGATGAATTGTTCTTCCGATGGGCTGTATGCGGCGGCGGCGGCGGCGGCGTGGCGCAGCGGCAGAAGAGAAGTGTGCACACACATCTCATGAAAGTCGCAAATTATTACGAATAAAGACATCAAAAATGAACTTTTACATTAATACCCTGTCTTCGTTGGTTGGCGGTGGAGCTATACAGCGACGATGGTCTTCTTCGTCATCATCATCAGCATTTGATGTGGTTCTTCCGTGTTAAGTACTTTTTGGTGCGAGGTCCATTACCAAAGCTTTTCAAAGTCATTCAAAGGGGAGACGATGACGCTGCTGTACACATTTTTATTGGAGATGCTGGCGTCGCGTCGGTCGTCTTCTGTTCAAGGAAGTCGAATAAACAATGCACTGACTTTGCTTGAATGGTGCACTGGTCCAAATGGCTATCGAATTTGTTACTTAAGAGTTTAGAAAGACAGCAGTTGGAACATGAATTTGGTTAAGTCGAAAGTATAGGTTGGAGTTGAAATTATCTGCGTTGCGATTTGTTCTTGGACGCCAGACCATGTTACTTGTGTGGAAGTGATAGTAATTAAATCCATTATTCTAAGTGCATAGTCAGGTAGTCGCTTTGTAGCGGTGTACTAAAAAATTGGGAACATTTTTAGCGAGGGGTTGGGAGCGGAAGAGGTTAGAATGACTTGTTTAATTTGATAGAATGGAAGAATGTTGAATGAACACCAAATTCTTCAGTGCCCTTGCAGTGACACTTAAAAGTATCAATGGGTGTGTGTTGAGTTGCAATTTCTGTCTTCAGAATGAATGTTCTCAGGAAGAAATTGACACAAGAAAACAGGCTTGAACGCCTTCTATCAATCAGTGAAAACCAAAAATGTTTGCGAGGTCTGGTAACCGAATTACCACTCAAAACCATTCTTTCTTCTTCGAAAAAGTAGAAGTAAAGGTAGTATAAGTATGTTATTTGATTACTTCAGTACTTTAGTACTGAAAAATATCATAATTAGTACTTAAATGCCAAAATATGTTAATGATTGTGTTTCCTGATTTTTCTAATTCCTAGTAGCATGATATTAAAGAGTCAAATTATGTATGTTTAGTAGTAAAAGTATGATTTTTAAGCACTTTAGTACTGAGGAATATCATAACTAGTACTTTAGTTCCAAAAATGTGAATATAACTGGTTCTTTATTTTCCTGATCATGGTACTATAGTACCGCCTCCACGTGGTAAGCCTTGACGTGGCGGAGCGGCTTACGGTAACTATTACTATGAAGCTTAGAGCTATGCGAACGGCCTCCAGTGGTTGCCAGGTCGAAGCGGAGTAGGCTGTTACTACCAATTACCCCACAACGAAGGAGTGTTCCCACCAAGACATTCCCACCGAGGGATGGCAGCGAATGAATTTCTTCTTTGGAATCAACGGTGGCGTTTCCAGTTCCAGTTAGGCTGAACTACTTGGTGAACACCTTTACGGGCTACTTCGACGTATTTGAGGCCCAGGCCGTAAAAAGAGCGGTTTTTCCGGCTCTTGCACTTGGAGTCACATCAAGTGCCTATGGTACTCCAGGTTGGCGGTTGTGCGTCGGGTAGACTTCCCGACCACGTAGAAAATAACTTAGTTACGAAGCAACACAGGCCTCGGAAACGGACGGATACACTGATCAACCACCGACCAAATTTTCACGTTGCGGCAGATCCTGGAAAAGACCTATGAACTCCAAATCGATACCCACCACCTTTTCATCGATTTAAAGGCCGCGTATGACAGCATCTACAGAGACGGACTGTACAAAGCTATGTCTAGTTTTGGCGTCCCTGCCAAGCTCGTTCGCTTGTGCAAAATGACGATGGAGAACTCACGCTGCTCCATCAAGGTTGGCAACGAGCTTACGGAATCTTTCGACGTCAAAAAAGGATTCAGACAAGGCGATGTACTGTCATGCGATTTCTTTAACATCGTTCTTGAGAAGATAGTGCAGAACTCCAACGTCAACACCAGAGGCACTATCTTCCAAAAATCTGTTCAACTTCTCGCGTACGCCGATGATATTGATATAATGGGAAGAACACAGCGTGATGTCAATGGCGCCTTTGTGAGAATTGAGACAGAAGCGGCAAAAATGGGTTTAGCGGTAAATGAGGGGAATACGAAGTATATGCTGTCTTCGAGGAAGAACACCCAAACCGACGGCTCGGGCAGAACGTCACGATAGACACATATAACTTCGAGGTATTAGAGGAGTTTGTCTACCTAGGCTCCGCTATAAACACGGGCAATAACACCAACGCCGAGATCAGACGAAGAATAACTCTTGCTAATCGCTGTTTCTTTGGGCTAAGAAAGAAATTGAGTGGAAAAGCCCTCTCTCGAGCAACTAAGGAAAAACTGTACAAACACACTCATCATCCCAGTCCTGCTGTATGGTGCGGAAGCATGGACCCTGACAAAATCGGATGAAAGTGCTTTAGGCTGTTTCGAGAGGGTTCTTCGGGTCATCTTTGGCCCCGTGTGCATTGAAGGGGAATGGTGTACGGGTTGTACAACGACATGGACCTAGCCAGAAGGGTCAAAGTCCAGAGACTCAGATGGCTCGCTCATTTAGAGCGGATGGACACCAATGCTCCGGCCCGGAAAGCCTTCGACACTATTCCCAAGGGACGTAGGAGGAGCGGAAGTGGAAGAGGACCTCAATCAACTTGGAGTGCAAAACTGGAGACGACTAGCTAAGGACCGAGCTAGCTGGCGGAGCCTGTTGATTGAGGCCCAAGTCCACAACGGACTGTAGCGCCACCTTAAGTTTAGTAAGTAAGTAAGATACTATAGTACCAGATTATATATGTTTGGTAGTAGAGATTTGTTTTTAAAGTACTTCAGTACTTTAGTTTTGAGGAATATCATGACTAGTACTTGAGTACCAAAATATGGTTCTTGCTTTTTTCTGATTGTCAATGATCATGATACTATAATATCAGATTCACTACTTTTTTCAGTAAGCTGCACTTGTGCAGAAAAGTTAAAAAGTTTAAGAGTTCTTAATTCTTTTACAAAATGAGTAACCGTTTATTTTCGTCAAAATTTGTAATAGTTGCAGAATCATTGAAGTCCGTACAGGCCCGCCCAGTACCAAAAAATACCTTGAGCCGTACAAAGACAGAAAAGATGCGTGGGGTTGTTCCGAAATCGATTAAAATTGTTTGTGATTCTAATCTCCCTGATGAAATGAAATTCAAATTCATTCAAAAAAAAAACCATGTAATCTTAGACGATTCCGCCTTCAACTACCATCCCCCAATTCAAGTAGCACACGGAAACCATTCTACATCGCGGACTTCTAAGCAAGATCAACATCATGATCACAATAGTGACTGACAGCTCGATTTCATTGTCAGCATTTACTGTCAAATAATGCAATTTGTTGGATACTTTACGCCAGATCGCTGATCTGCGATCACAGATCCCACTACCACCCACAATACCCACAAACATCCACAACCAGCGTTCAGCTTTTGCACATTCTTTTTGCAGCCGTTGATCGTAATTACAATATTTGGTTGATTGTGTTGTGCGCGCAGTCGTCGCCTCGCGTCGTGTCGTCGTCGGTCGTTGTCAATGTTTTGTTTCTGTAACATGGAACCGTTGTGTTTTGGAGGGATATGTTGTAACTATGGTAATTCGCGGGTCTTCAGAACTTAAGCGCAACATGTTTGGGTAATAATTACACAAAATGACTGACAGGAAAAAAAATCCAGAGCAAGGAATCTGTCATTAGTTTTGTTGCCATGGAGGTGTCGGTGGCAGAAGGTTGGGTTCTTCTGGCTGGACAAAAAACAGCCAAGCCACATATCGATCCCAAAAGTACGAGTCTCTTTCAAATCAAATCAACTCAAAGTTGTTGTCGTCGCATCGTCGGTCGTCGGTCGTCCTCGTCAGTTTTTTGTTTTTGATGATTATTGACAAAAGTGCGTGGTTGGCATCTCTAGTATGTACAGCGATGTAGTCGACGACGTCAACAAGACGATGTTGTTGTCGTTGTCTCTTCGTCAGAGACAGCAGCTCACAGAGCGATCAGTGATCGGCTGTGCGATGACGATGACGACCTTTTCAACATTCGATCGATCTATCCGTCCCCACATTTGGTGATTTGGGCGGAGGATGATGGCTTGACGTCTGGTACATGATTTGCCTGGAAATTAACAAACGAAACCGATCCGTTCATCGATCGCGCTCGCAGTGCGTTTTGTTAGAACGTTCTCTGTTTCTATATATTGTTCATGATGCCGCTTCAGCGTGAAGCTGTTGCAAGCGCGTTTTGCTGTGTCTAACTCGTCCCCATGTGGGAGCTGTACCTTATAGACATAGGCACTCGTCGTTGTTGTTGCTTGCTATAGGCTGTGGCCAAGCCAGGGTTTACCTCCTCCGCTGGCTGATGCTGCGCGGTTGTGCAAAATTGCCAGATGAATTATTGCTGGCATTTGTTTCGTTGACAGTAAATATGGAAAATAGGATATTCAATAGTTATTGCTTGTAATTTATTTCGTAGTTTGTGTGTGCGCGCTGTGCGCACTCTGCATACGACAGCGTACATCAATTGATGTGGTGTAATGTTCTGTTCTTGGTTTTTCGGTTTTTGCGGAGTTTCCCCGGGCCGAGCTGATGCCTGATGCTGCCCTCGATTCTTGTGCTGTATGGGATGTTATGTGTTGCATTTGAGTAGAGAATGTAGAGTAAAAGTTATTTGCTTCATTTTGTGGGATGAAGTTTTGAAGGATGCAACACAACAAATAAAAAATGAATAGATATTTAGTTTGCGACTCTTGTTAATACTCTTGTCCAATGGTATAGTTTTTGAGTGATGTTGTGGGCGTATTTGGAAGACAATCAGGAAATAAAATATTTGAAATGTTTAATTAGTTTGGGTATGTTTATATTTCTTTCTCTTTTAGACATTTCCAAGTCCCTACGAAGTCATAAGAAACGGCCGCCTCATTGAGAAAATAATCAGTAGGTGGTACTCTAGACAAAGTTTAAATGTTACTTAAAATAATTTGAAAGTACCTAAATAGTGCTAATTCCAAGAGTTCTCAAATATGAACCTAAACCAGAGCTGCCAATTAATCAAATATTTTGGTACTTGAGTCGTTTGAACTGATACTTCAAGTAAAGTACCTTCACACTAGTCAAATTAAAGTATTTTAATACTTTTCAAGTTGAAATTCCACATTTTTACGTACTTGAGCTTGTATTCGTTCTTACAAATTGGTACTCGCTGCTCGTATTTTGAAACAATAATCCTGGAATCCGTTAATTAAATTCACTTTAAAATACCTTAAAGTACTTGTAAGTACTAGAACTTATGAAGTACATCATGATGATTAAAAGACTTGATACTTTGATTTAGTAAGTACAAGTAACAGAAATTAGAATATCAGAAGAACAAGTTCATGTTCCGATACGAGTGTTATTAAAACGCTGCTCTTGAAAACTTGAGTTGCATACAATAGTACTAAGTAGTTAGACTTGAAAAGTTTTGATACTTGATTTATTTAAGTAAAAGAATCAGAATAAAGAAGAATAAGTACAAGTTCCGGTACAGGTGTAATTTAATTTCTGCTCTTGAGAACTTGAAGTGCTTACAAAAGTAAAGGGTTTTCCAATAAGAGGTGTTATTTTGATATTCAAAGACAAGTGACATTCTTTGACATAAATGATCGGATGTTTATTTCATTATAAAGAGGAAGGTATACCGTTAATAATGGAACACAACATCAGCCAAATGGCCGCCACGACCACGCTTACAGGACCATATCCTTTTCATGAAATTTTCCATAACCAAATCGCAAAGTGGCTGCCCTATGTCCTCGATAGCCTCACGAATTCCATCTTTGAGGTCTTGAATCGACGCTGGGCTGTTGGCGTAGACCTTATCTTTCACGTGGCCCAAAGGAAGAAGTCGCAAGGTGTTAAATCACAAGATCTGGTGGCCAATTGTGATCACCTCTTCGAGAGATAACACGGTCCGGAAACTTTTCCCGTAAAAGATCGATGGTTTCATTGCTTGTGTGGCACGTAGCGCCGTCTTGTTGAAAGTAAACGTTGTCCAGATCAATACCATCCAATTCCGGCCATAAAAAATCATTAATCATCTCTCGATAGCGCAATCCATTGACCGTAACTGTTGCTCCAGCCTCATTTTCGAAAAAGTAAGGTCCAATGACCCCGCCGGACCATAAACTGCACCAAACAGTCACGCGTTGAGAATGGAGAGGCTTTTCAACAATAACTCTTGGGTTTTCCGAGCCCCAGATGCGACAGTTTTGCTTGTTGACGTAGCCTCCGAGGTGGAAATGGGCCTCATCAGTCAAGATGATTTTTCGATGAAATTCCGGATCATTTTCATGCATTTCAAGGACCCAATCAGCAAAGACACGACGTTGTTGATGATCCGCCGGCTTGAGTTCTTGTGTTAACTGAACTTTATAAGCCTTAAGACCAAGTCTTTATGCAAAATACGGTGTAATGACGTTTGTGGAATGCCTAATTCCAAAGAACGACGAGGAATGGACAAACCTGGGTTTTCTTCAACACTTTGGGCTACAACAGCAATATTCTCAGTTGTTCTTGAGCGACGTGCACGGGTTTTATTCTTCACATCAATAACTTGTCCCAACAGCTCGAATTTGTCCACCAATTTCTGTATTGCGGTCCGACAAGGTGCTTCACGACGACCCAAAAATGTTTTAGTTTTACGAACCGTCTCTGCCAAATTTTCACCATTTTTATAGTGAATTTTAATAATTTCAATGCGTTGTTGAAGCGTGTATCGTTCCATTTTTATCAATGGCGTAGTTTCTACTTGTCAAATGTCAAAAAATGACAGCTTCAAAAGTGACAGCTACCGAAATAGCGGGCTATTCAAAATAACACCTCTTAAAGGAAAACCCTTTACGAGATACTAAAACAAGTACTCAAGAGATAAAGTGGATGAAGTACGTGTATGATGTTTTCTCTTTTCTTGGTCAAAGCTTCAAATCTGCAACTATTACCCAACTTTCATACCAAATACTCAACGACATAAGTCCCTCTTTAAAGCAAAAGACAAATCTGATAAATCTCAAAATGCGTTCCTCTACGCTAAAAGTAAAATTTAATCGACAAAAAGAAACGTGCACGACTTCAAACTGCGCAACTTTCCGCAACAATTGTAATAATGCTATAAAAATCGCAGATACAAGAGATAACAATACGAGAAGTGCCATACGCCGCCGCCGAACCAAACTCATATGCACACTCTTTAAGCAAAAACAACTCTACACTCGAGTTTGAATGGCAAATAGCCGAAACAAAAAATTCAAACAAACAGCAAATGCAAAAACGATTCACAAAACGTTTTCAACTTTGATCCGCGACCATATAAACACTGCGCCAATTTTTTTTCTCTGTTCGCAGACTTTGGTTAGTTGTATTTCGCAGTTTGAAGAAAGCAAATCGCACCACTCTCTCTTTTTGTAGATCTCAAACGGATTCCTACGTGACAACGAGACAACAACGAGATCTTGGGTTCGACCATCTAGTGGATTCTTAAGGCGCGCGAATCGACCTCATGTCGTGAACTCCCATAGAGTCATAGGTACTTACATTCATTTTGTCTAATCCAAAGCTGGCTAGTGCGCTCTGACTCCATCTCTCCAAACATTCAAATCGTCATTGTACAGTCTTTTTCCTTTGGCCATCTGCTTACGCGCGGATTATGAAACAGATCTTGTTTAGCTGAAAGATATGATAGGTCGGGTCGGTATATGCATCTTCCAAATTGCACTTTGCCGTGACATTTGGACAGGCTGGCATCGCGGATTGTGACAATTTGCAACGTAATTAAACTCAAATTCAAGTTCAACTAGCTCGCAAGTCGATGGAAATTTGCAGCTGAAGGTGGTACGTATTATATTGCGTCACACGGTGAATTTCACAAGCACCATTTATTTAATATCAACGAGGAAACACATTTTATAATTTTTATGCTCTTCAAACAGCAATGAAGGCATAAACTAAGAGTGCTCACATGAAATCCTGAATGGTGCCACGCCCCCTTAAGTACTATTTTTGTTGTTTTTTTTAAACAATTTTTGTTTTAGCTATCGGAAATCCGATTATTCAAATATTCACGACGTTACGGACTTAATTTAAGTATTTCTATCATTGGAATCACTTAACCGATTTTCATGGTTTTAATTAACATCTTGGCAAAAGTGAAATTCCGCCTTTTTCTTCAATTAAAAAAATACGACGGAAATGAAAATTAAATTTTAATTCTCATTTTACGGCCTTACCACTATCGGGCCGATTCATCTTTACCAGTCCGTCAGCATCCAGCCAGCCAGCGAGTGAGTTGGAAATCATTGAAAGTGTAAGCCAGCATAGTTGGGGGGTCTGTGTGTTAGACTTTCAGCTCTGATGATGGCAAGGTGTCCGGTTCGTGTGTTCCGAGAGGAATCTAACATTTTCCACTTGCTAATTCAAAGCTTCTCCACATGAGGTGTTTGCTCAATCTCTATATTTCCATCTCTGTCTCTCCTTAGATTGCTTTTCTTTTTGTCTTGACAGGAAACATATCCAATGAGGCATTTTCATTTCGTTTCGAGTGAAAATTAATGAAAGTCATTTGTAGACAAACAGACAAAAAGGACACAAACGATATGGACGGACAACATTTTAGACAAACGCCGACCAACCATCAGACGAATGAACGAAGCGGCGTGCGGCGGCTGTGGCGGCGGCTGCTATTTCAAGACATCCCAAGTGCAAATGATATCGTAATTTTAGCAAAAAGCAATCTTCTCCAAACGCCAGCTTTTTGGCATCAAGAGTTCAGTGCTGTCTGTCAGAGCTGTGCACTGTGCAGTGCAGTCAGTGAAAGTGTGAATTGTTTTTTGTTGATACCCGCGTAGTTGTACTTCAGAGAGCGATACATTGTGTTATCTTTTTCTCTAAGACCTGCGGTGGATTTGCTGGAGGAGGAGGAGGTGTGCAAAGTTGCGTTTAGTATATATTTTCTCAAGGGGGTGGCAGTGGGAGTTACAGTTGTGTTTTTTTTCTCTCTCTAGAGAGATGGCAGCTCTGATAAGCAATGACATGAAGAAATGTAGCCGCACCACAGACAACATGTTGCTTTGTTGGCGCAATATTTTGACTATACTTCTGCTAATTGGCGGAAAATGTTTGTCGCAGATTAGATTTGGATTTTTTTCTTCTTTTTATTGAAAAATGAAAACGAACATCAAACAAAGTCCGAAAAGTGATATCATTGAGTGCGCAGACACCAGTGCTGTCCGAAGTTGAATGCACAGGGGAAAGTTTGTTGCCGTTTACAAGTAAGTAAATCTTTTGAATCATTACAATTTACACGTTTCAGTTTGAGTGGTTAATGTAATGCTAGTTAGACTTGCTGGATAATTAATTATCATACATTTCATATGGGGATGGGCTTTTTGACCAGTACAATGACAGTTGGCATTTGTAAAAAGCTGTTTTCAATTAATTTTTTATTTTGAGTTAAAGGAATTGGAATGAATTTGCAAATTGGATACGTTGTAAAAGCCTGTTTGGCTTTGGTATGTCTTAAAATCTAATAAAATATTTCCCAAAAATAAAATTGATGGTTTTTGACGTTGTTAATAGCACGAATAAGCTTTTTCTCTACACGGGAAAAATTGAAATGACAGATAAGCGTTGTTTCCCAGAAGCGATTGAATATTGAAAAGGGAGGTAAGCATCTCAGGGCTTATCGAAGCCATGCCAACACTTAGTATCTTACTCATCTACTCTTTCGATCGATTTTCGGAGCAATCCGGTAACATTTAGAACGAAATATACCTCTAGCGACCTAGATTCGTATCTTACATCTCTTTTCTATGAGGTCTTGTTGCTGAGATATTCATATAGAAAGAATTTTTTTTGAAAAGGACAAAAAGGTAAAATATTCTGTGAGAAAAAAGTAATGCAGTACCAACATCCAAAATTTCAGCCCGTCATGTGTCTTATTGTTAAACTATTTCAAATTAATTTTTTTCATGTATTACTGAGAGTGGATCCAACAAATTTTGTCCTTATTCAAATAAATTTGCAATTCCTGGTTTTATTGATTTAAACTATAAGATATCCTAAATGTGTAAAATCCAGTTATTAAATGAAAACAAAAAAATCGTAAAAAAATATTTAAAATATTCCCAGGAGGGTCAGCTAGTACATTTTCCCATGCAAATATCTCATCCACTAGTGTGCAGAATTGAGTTTTGATGTCATCTATATTGTTATTTTGAATAGGGCTATCATCTATGTATGTGACAACTGTCAAAGTCCTTTTTTAAGTATTAGCAAGGACACGCCCAGTTTTAGGTAAAATTTACGTTTTTTTAACGAAATATATCGAGTGATATATCAAAAGAAAGGTAATGGAGAGATCCTTTCAGTGAACTGATTAAATTCTGTATCGAAGAGCTGGTTCTCAAAATATCGGCAATATTCTATATCTTACATATCTATTGAGCGCATTAACAGTCAAATTTCATCACCGGATGGCAAATATTTGAGGGATTTAAGTGTTTTCTAGGTCGATTTTCGGAGCCATCGAAGTTGGCAAACCAAATTTCAACTCCGCTCACATAAAAACCAGCTCGAGTTAACTCGGTTTACAAAATTAACGGTTCGTCACATCAATATTATTATTATTTGGACTTCATGCAATAATTCACAAAGAAAACCCCAAAAAAACCATTTAAACTAAAAATATGAATCTAAGAAACAAACAACACTAATATCTCACAGAATATCACAAACACAAAAGATTTTCACCCGAAATTTCCATCTTAATGGCAATCAACAAGCGTTAAATCAACTTTTACATACAACTTGGAAACACTTTGGCGTTTTATTTATTGCCTTTATTTCATTTTTGGGAGCACAATCCGAACACTGGAAAGAAAACAACAACAAAAAAACGTAAATTCTCAAATTTCAACACCCAACCATCACCACACCATCAGCATCTACTTATACCAATAAATTAATCGCCGGACACATTGAACTACACCGCATGTAGGTATTTTGTCGAAAATAGTCCCACCAGGCCAACAAAAAAATGTCTCAATAGAATGACCCCACCAAAAACATTCAAAGAAGAATTGTTTAGAATTTTCTTCACTTCGGGTCACAGAAGATTCCCACAATGGACCACCACCGTGGGTTTTTGTCTCTCTCTCTCTCACATCGTTTTTTCTTCTGTTAATGATGACTTAGCTGTTAACTGAATTTAGTCAACACCGCTGGCCGTAAGCTAATCAAGAATCGATATAGCTTCTTTATCTTTCTGTTTCTTTTGTTGGCTCTGATGGCTGATGGTAATCTCGATGCGAAAATGTTGAGGACACACGACTGGGCCCTTTCGGAAACGAATTCCGGTTTTCTGAGAATCTTGAAATCTCAATAGGCTAAGGTCATTTAAATTTCTTTCGAAACACGTCATAACTCATAAGCCAGTGATGATCAGATCAGTTATGACACCAAACATTTCACTTCCCAAATGTGTACTCGAACTCGACGAGTTATTTCCCATAAAATCATGATACGGACAATATAAATGAACAGGAAGCATCTCAACAAGACATAGTATAGCCTCAACAACATTTCAAATTCCTACACAATTAACGGCATGCTGCCGCTGCTGTCGACTGGCCGGCCTGCGAGCGCCGCCGTCGAAAGATGGCCAAAAACCCCCGAAAAAAAAGAAGATGAAAAATTTCTAAAATTAAACAGTACTCACACACAATTAGCTGTGAATTCAAGTTTTGATTTATTTATGAAAACGTTTCCACAACAAGGGACTTAATTAATTTCCCCCAGCAGCCGCAATCGCACACTTGCATCCAGCCCCAGAGAGAGGTAGAGGTAACCAGCTGGGCTCTATAAGGCTGTCCACATCAACGCGTCCCCATATCCCAATTCGAATCCAACGAAATCCCAGGAAGAGTAGCTCGCTTCTATACCGAGAAGTGCGCTGACAGACAACACCTAACCATTGGTAACGCGTTACGCATTTCTCCCAAGCACTCCCAATTTTCGCGACTTGCGCACAAAGAGATGCCTCTCTCGCCATCGCCATCGCCCTCGTCGTCGTCGCCATCATCATCATCGTTATTCTACATGCCCAACCAGTTATTAATAAATTAACGCAAGGAGAACGGATCTAGCAGCTGTAGAAACGACGACGGACGTGAGAGGGAAAATTGTGTCGCCTCCTGCGGCCTATCAGCACCATGCCGGCTACTTCTGGAATCGAACTTTTTCCCGATGAAGCAGCAAATATCGGTAGACATCCTACGATATCAAAGAGTCCATGGGTTGAAGAAAGCGGAGAGTGAAGGAACGGCCAAGGAACCATCTTCTTGAGTTATCAAACACAATCCTACAAATGAAGCTGAATATGGTGGAAATGCGGCATTTTTCGTTTCGCTAACTATGTACGCGATTTATACACTACATCACGCCACCATGCCATAGTCGCAGACGGCAGCGAGCAGGGCTCCGCATTCATCATGAAAGTGCGAAACATGCTGACGTACATTGGCAGGATGACATGGACGACATTGGAATAAAAAAAGACACCTTCAGAGACCTCTGCAACATTGTATCGCGGTCGCGGCTAGCACAAAAAACTAATTCGATTTAGGACGAACTCTGTGGATTGGGGCGGAATTTGTGAGGAATTTAGTGGAAGATTATCCGAGTGCTGAGAAGGGGGTGTGAGGAGGGGGGGAATGTGTGGAGGATATTTTTCACATTTGCTTTTTTGTAGCTGTACTGTCTGTGAACAATGGTTTTGATGCGTGTTTCAAAAATTAGGAATTTTGGCATTTTGATTCGTGCAATACAAAGGTACATCAACTATAAGCAGATCACTGAAAACCAAACTTTTCTATCAGCTCTGGTTGCTGAGATATTCACTTAAAAGAAATTCATTCAACAGGGTGTTCTTCATTTATAAATATATGTAAAAATAGAAATATATTCTGAGCCAAAAAAGTACTGCATAATCAAAAATTTAAGTCTCCGCTTGTTCGTCAATATGATGAGTGCTGAAAATGTTATTTTTAAGATTTTACTAGCGGATCCAACAAGCTTTGTACATTGTTTAAAAACAAATGGTTGAAACTGCCTGTAGTTTTTCGTTAAATAGTCATGTGCAAGAATTTGCATACAATGTTTAATTTTTTAGATTGAAGATAATGTGCACAGAACGATGTAAATCGGGTCCGCTAGTATACTGAATAGCTTTGGGACAATCAGAGCAACACCAGAGCGATGACAGTTTGAATCTGTTATGTTAAATCTTGATTTAAATGAACAAAAAAGCAAACAAATATTTAAAATATTCACAGGAGGGTCAGCTAGTACTTATTCCTCTGCTTATATCTCAATAGCCAATGCACATAATTCAGTTTTTCTTTCAATTATATTCTTCCTGTGATCAGAGCTATCACTTGTATATCTGAGAACTGTAAAGGTCCTTTTTTAAATTTTCAACAAGGACACGCCCATTTTTGGGTAAAAATAAGGTCTTTTTCCGGAATATATCGAGTGATATATCAAAAGAAAGGTAATGAAGAGGTCTTTTCACTAAATTGATTAAGTTTTGTATTGAAGACCTGATTCTCGAAATATCGGCAGTATTCTCTTTTGCGGCAAAAAAAAAAAACTAAGAAATTACAAAAATAAAACCAATAAATTTCGCTAGTGGATATTTCAAGTTTCCTTGTTTTTTGAATAAATTTATCGTCAAAAGTTGTTCCTCACCTCCACGAATCCACGCCTTATCTTGTTGCTGTCCATGTCTTTGTCATTAAATCCATAAATAAATATCTTTCATATTTTCATCGTTACAATCGCCTAAAAGCCTAAAACTTAAAACAGAGAACTATTAGTTACATTTATAATCATTAGATTTTAAGAATACAAAAAAAAACATCAATTAATTTCTAAAGAAAAATGTTTTCGACTTAGGGCAATAAATCTGTGAAATGTCAAATTTTCATATTAACTTCTGAATTTATTATGAAAAATATAAATAATCCAACTCTGTTTGGTGATTTACAACCAGCCGATTCATTGTCGACAGAAATTTTGAATACATAGTCTCACTTTTTCCTGAATCCAAATCGATACCAAATCTTTTACAGAATATAGGGGGAAAAATAAATTCGATATTCAAATTGAAAATAACGTGTCTCGTTATAGAAATGCAGAAAAACAAGCAAGCAGCAGCACATCAATCTCTGACCTGCCGGCCGTGCCGCCGCCGGCTTGGGTCTTTGGCACACAGGCTGCGCGCAAATGGAAAAAACTGTAAACCCAGCCAATTAGTCTGAACCGAGCTAAATCAGTGACATTGTGTATATTCGACACGGAACTTCTTCTTCTTTGTCTGTTTTTGGCTTATCCGAATTTACAGATAGACGTTTTAGCAACATTGTGGACAAAGTTTAATTTGTTGCCGAAACTAGTAGAGTCGCAAACGATTCCAGCAGTCAATCGGAAAACAAAAAGTCCAAAATGAAAAAAAAAATATTTTCTCTCGTGTTTCCAGGAATTCAATTCGCGCCATTTGTTCGTAGACAATTCTCTTCTCCCGGTGCGGTATCAATGTCGTCCGATCTTTTGCTGACATATCGCCACCACCAGTTGCAGTTTAACAGAAGGAGCACCACGAACAGAGTCTGAACATGTGGGACCATCAGCATCTCGCAGGCAAAAGTCCGCCAAACGCCAACCGCCACCTCTGTTATGATACACTCTCCTATGAGTCTGGCATGGAGAGAGAGAAAAAAGAAGCGACGAAACTCTTCAAACTTCACAATGAGCTCCTAAATCATCACCATTTGCGCGAGTTCCATAGTTTCATACAAATAAAGTATATAAATGTTGTTGGTACCCACTCGACTTGAGTCTTGTATGTTTGTAGCCAAACGGCTTTTTTTCTTCTTCTAAACGTACCACTTCTTTGTTTATGGTCCTTCTTGTCTTTGGTTGTTTGGGAGATGATTTTGGGTGCTGGAAATACCAGAACAGAGATTCATCGAGAATAAAAGACAGACACAAAACACAGAACTTCATCGAATGGCAATAAAAGAAGTCCAAATGAAAAGGGAACCGAGGCGAAGAGGCTGAGCGATGACGATTATCATCATTGCTGCTAGAAGCTGTATCAAGGGCCTTCGGGGATGACGATGAATGAGGGGTGGAGGGGGATTTTTCTTGCGAATTTGTGGTAGCAAAACTGTGTTACTTTGAAAAAAAAAAATTGTTGCGCAGGGTGTTTCAAATGTTTCAGTCCTGAATATTCTAGATTTGTTGCTGCAAATTTTTTTTTCTTTATCTTTGTACTCTGATTTTAAGATTTCAATATCACTGAGTATCAACATTACTTGCTTCAGCAACATTTTTCCAGAAACATTTTTACTAGCAACCTTTTCACATTTCAACCGTTAGAAAACCCGGAGCAACAGTAACTAATTTATAAGAATTCATGCAACATGTTGCCATTAAGTTCCCAACGTTTTTTGAGTTCAGTTGTAATTATAATTTGTTGACTAAGTGTTTTTATACTTGTTGACAATACCACAGACAAAATATGCAACATGTTGCTAAGAGGTTCTCAACATTTTTTAAGTACAGTTTGAATAACAATTTGCTGACTCTGTTTTTTTATTTTTGTTGTCAATATTTCCGTCAAAAATTCGGAAACAATTTTCAGCAACAAAATGTTGATAGCAAACAAAAGTCAGAAAAAGATGTAAAAACACTTGCAGAAATGTTGCTCGACTTTTGTTGCTTCTTGAGTTGAATTTTAATGAAACATATTTCGCTACGCACACCCTGTAAAGCTGCATGCCTGGCATACATGCAGGTGTATCTCTGCATTCAGTGTGTGGGGTGTCATTTCAAATTGGCGGTGCTGTGCAATAAGCGCGAGCGCAGCTTCAGTCTCATGGTCTTTGGCTTAGTAGTTCCATTCTTTATTGTGTGTTTTTTTAGTATTTTTTTTTAAGATTTTTTGATTTTTTCGTTTGTTATTTTGTTTGAGGCCAACAAATGACACGACCGCGACGCGGCGCGACGACGGTGATGGAATGGTAGGAGAAGAATTTCGAAATTGCACCTTAAGTGATCTGGTTTTTCGGGTGGAAATCATCAAATTTGATGATGTGAAGATGGAAGAATAAGCAGTGTTGCGTATATGCTGTTCCTTCTGGCTTTTTGTTAGTATTTCAATTGGTTTTTGTTTTCTTTTTTTTATTCAATTCATTGTTTCCTTTTTTTTCAGCATTTGTGAGTTGGTTTTTGTTGTCTGGGTCCGAGGGCTGATTTGAATCTTGAAATTTTGGAAATTCAATTGATCCAGTGAGGAAGAGAAGAAGGTTGAGGCAGATTCAATCGATGATTTCCATTTTCAACATTGAAAAATCCAAAACGCAAAATCATTTCGATTCAGTTTCTTTTTTTCGACTTGGGACTGGGTTGGCCTTAAGCCCCCGTTGGCGTTGGCACAGATGATCATTTCAGTTTTGGCATTCTTCCAAATAATGTATGGCAGCACGTTTGATTGTGAATTATTTTTTTTTCTTGCTATTTTTTGTTGTTGCTGTTGTTGTGTTTATAAGAATTCGTTCATTTCAATTCGTTTGTGAGCATTGGGGTGGTTCATTTTTTTATGGAATGTACCTGACAATTTACTTGTTGGATGCGGCCCTCTTTCAATCACGAAGGACCCCATCGGATTCCCTCAACTATTTCGAAAGAACCCCGCCGATACCAGAATTTTAATAACCCAACTTCATTTATGCCCATTTAAGTCTCTAATTTACCTCGACATAAGTATATCGATTAGAAAGAGAGTTCCCCAACTCCAGCTGTGATTAAGTTTATTTAAATTAACTAAATGACATTTATTACTATTTGTTTTATATCGTTTGTAAACATATGTTTCGTCAACAAAAACTCCACTCATTCTAATTTTTGAATGCCCATCAAGACAAACACTAAAACTCTGCATAACCTCACTAATTCTATGAGAAAAATCTTTGTCACCAAATTAAAGACAATTTCACAAAAGGCAAGACAACAGGCACAACAATAATATTAACGAAGCCATATTTTAATGTTTTGTCATTTCGAAATTGATGGGTGGTCAAACCGACACCATTTGTCTGGTTTTTTTCAATTTCTCACTGGCACTGTCCTGAAAAGTCATTCAACTAATTTTATTTGAAAACCATAAAAAAATTCATGGCTTATGGGTTCATGTCTTCTAATCAATGAAAAAAAGTATAAAATTTCGATAGTTAAATTTTAAGGGAAAAACGATTTTATTGCCAGGCAATGTGTTGCTTCGTTATCATGTTGCCACTTTCCAAGAGAAGAACAAAGCCCTTTAAACATTCACTAAAAGCTTAGCCATGCTTCTCATCATCCTCCCACTTAATCGATTCCTTGAGGTTTAATTGTCTGTGGTATTTTTTTTCGATATTCATTTCGATTTTAACTACCATGAACGATAAGGCATCTCTCATGAATCTGAGTGTTTCTGATGCTGTTGCCCTCGTCGCCAACAACAACACAAAAGTCAAAAGGGCCATAAAATGACACAAAAATTTGATTACCTTCTTATTTTGAATTCTAAATATAACAGGACCCCGATGACACTCTTCAAAAAACATTGTATCGATTTTTAGTGTTTTATTGCCCCACCGGCGCTTTTTATTGCTCTTTTAGATTATTCATTCGCTGATGCCCTTAAAAACCAATACTCGCCGGTGTGGTCATTTGTATGCAAATCACAACTATCAAGTGTAGGCCCTTCAGGTTTATTTGTGGTACTGCGCGAATGTGTGTTTGGCACACGAAATTTCTTCAGAAATCGATCGCATGCGATATAAACATTTAAAGAATGCCAAAAGTCCTAACAAGACTCAAGAAGAAGTTGAAAGAGAGAGAAAGAGAATAGTTTCGATGGAATTAAAGAGCTGGCCAAAAATCATTCCGGTCTTTTTGTTTCGTCCCCGGCACCTCTCTAAGCGTCTCGTGTGTCGATTGTGAAGTCGTAACTCTTGTGCTATCCTCATCGGAAGATCAGCGTTGATGCGATGATGATGTCTGATGAACGACCTGGCCCGTCGTCGTCGTCGTTCTTTTCGTAGTCGTCATCATGGGCCGTCAACGTCTCCTCATCTCATCTCTGTTGTTTGAAAAAGGAGCAATTTTTGTTTGGGTTTTTTTTTTTTTGGCAATTACCAGGACCACTGGATTTTTTGGATTTGAGATCTGACTACCTGCAGTCTTGGCGTATGGACACGAACACAATCGCGCAATCTGATGGTGGAAGTGTTCTGCATCGATTGCAGGAATGGAGAGTGGGCAAATGAAATTATCACTTGAAGAATTAAGATGAAGATGCCTGCGCCTGCGCCTGAGCCGCGCAATCGCCAAATCAGTCAAGCAAAATAATAATATGCACACTGAGCGCAATGAACAGCAACAATGTTGCAAGCTTGAATGCTTCTGATTGCTCTTCCTCAAAGGCATGGAACCGAATTTGAACCCTCGATAACCAATTCGATTCGAATCGATCAGGATCTCACCACTTGGAGAAGATAGTTCTTAATTTAAAATTATGATTGCAACACGATTCCAAGTACTGTATAATAATGTTTAGCAACAAACATGTGTGTGTGCTTATTAAACGGTATTAGCAACTCTTCCAGTACCACAATTTGAGCCCATTAATCAGCAGGAGGTCCGAAAAATTAACTGTTCGAGATAAGAGAATGCTCGGTTCATTAGTTAATCGAAGCGGATGGTTTGTTTTTCTTCTTTTTCACCGGACATAAGCTTTATTGGTTGTTGTTTGGGAAGATGACATTTTATCAAAGATGAAATATTGGATTTTGGTAGAAATTTTCTTAATCTGGCTAAATTAAGTGATTTTAAAAGGGTTATTAGTTAAACGAAGATTACTTTTGGTCAGAGGTGGTCCGAGGAAAAATTAAAAAAAAAAAATGGATGTGGGCCAAAAGAAGGTAGAAATGAAAGCGTTAGAAACTGTTAGACTACCATAGACGTTAAATGGGTTAGTAGACTAATGAGTTAATTTGTTGAGCAGTGCCTACGCGCTTCAGATTTTAATTGTTTGTGTTTTCACTTTTGGAAAAGCTTTGTTTAACCGTTTTTGTCGAATTTGTTGATTAAGAGAATGTGCTGTTTGTTTGATTGAACTGAAACTGAGAGTGGAAACAGCGGAACAGTCCCAAAGGCTTTTATCTCATTCTAAAAGACTTAAAGACAAAAACAAACTAAGTCAAATATTTCTTTTCCTGTTGACATAACAAAGATTCTTCTCAAACTTAATCCTTTTCTTCTCTCTTTCTATCTCAACATTCCATTCAATTCCTCACACACCGTAAAAAGAAATCCTCAACGAAAGATTCAACAAACAAAGTTTGAAAAAAAACTCGCTCCTGGAAAACTCATCTTCATAATTCATGCGCATAGCATTTAAATGCTTATTGATACCATCACCAGCTATTTTCGTTTCTAAGCCTCGCGCATACCTATACTCTCTTATGTGCCTATCATCATCATTCCAGCAGCCCAGAAGGTACCACAAATCCTGCAGCTTACAGCAAAGAACCTTCATCTGGCTTGTTCTTATTCGTTTTGCTGCTGGTTTGTTGTGTTTGAGTGTACGAGTGTCGAATATACGCGGGCTGCTATTAGCACAATACACTGTAGAAAAATGTTTGTCAATTCATGCTTCTCTATGCCTTTCTGTTTGATTCAGGGACGAGAGCAGCGGAAAAAGAAAAACATGCAAAATCAAAGGACAAAAATAAAACAAGCAAACAAAACAACATAAGGGCTCAAAATTGGCCATCTAGCCAATTTCAGTTGAGATGCCAAAGCAGCTAGCCACCTAGCGCACGGCCATCAGGAGAAACACACCACAAGACAACCGATGCTGCGCCATCATCACCAAGTACCAAAACCCAGCCGCCGCCGCTGAAATGGACGTTCGTCTGTCCGTTTGTATGTCGATGGAGACAAATACTCCAACTCCAGGGAGAGATATAATAACCATTGCCGCCGCGCATGCACACCGCATGTGATGCCTTCAGTATGATTACTAATTCCAGTTGGTATTTTGTTTGAGTTTCCTCATCATTCTTCGACTACATCTTCGTCTTCGTCTGCATCTTCATCGTCTTGAAGCCAGCTTCTTTTCGTCGTTGTTCCTCGACTTGATCATTTTAATGAAACTCCATACATGTGTGCTAAGGAATTTGAATTTCACACACGGGGAATCTTTCTTTTTTTTTGACTCATTCTCCTGCTTGTCCTTTCGTGTGGACTTCTTTCATATCCAAACTCATTCGAATTGAACTGCTTGTGTCTCTTGGCTGAGAGTGAAGCCGATGCTAATGTTCGGACTTTTGCTGATGACAATGATGATGGTGCTGGACTTCTTCTATAGGGACCAGGATCATCACACTGAAAGACACTGTGTGTGTTGAAAATTGTATTTTTTCATCTACAAGATAAATTGAAAATATTCGGATATGAGGAAAAGGGAATAGCAGCAAGGAAAATAAATAAAACGCACACACATCGATGGAGTTCAAGATTTTTTTTTTTTGGCTTCGTTTTGATATTGAATTCACCTCACTACGGAAATGGTGTGGAGTTGAAGAAACCTGTTTGTTTTTTTTTTCTCTCCAACATTCAATGTTTGTTCCCTTTGCTCGGCTTGGATCAACTCTCTGGTCTGTTGTATTTGCTGGCGAAGTCTTGGAGTTGTATGTCTTTTTTGTTTTGCTTTCTTGCTCGTACTCGTTGGGTATGCTTGAACTCTTTCACTTCCATGGAGGGTACTATACCACTACGTTTTTGTGTGCCAGTGGCGTAGGCGAATAGCATTTTTGTAAAATCGGGTTCGTACGTCAGTTCTTTTGTTTGAAGGAAAACATCAACATAGTGCCCTCAATTTGAGTTTTTTTAGTTGGAAAATGGATATGCATTCGAAATCGAACTGAATGAGAATAATTGAATATTTAAGCTGGAAAGTAGCATTTTTTGTAAAATCGAGTCAGGTCTTTGGTTTTATGGAAAGTATCAACACACAGTGCCCTAAGTGTTATTTTTTTTTTGGTTGGAAAATGGAAATGGATTTCAATTCGGATTGAATTTAGCTAAATGGCTGCGGTGTGACAGCTCCAACTGGCCAAGGCCTAGTTGAGTTACTCTCTTCAAAAGTTGCTTGAGTGACTTTGAAGAAAAAGGAACGAAATAGAAAGGAACAGGAGTGAGCTTGATGTGCAAAATATCTTAGTATTTCATAATTTAGTCTTTACGGTGAACTTTTGTCCCTAGAATAAAATTTTAAAAATATCGAAAGCACTATTTGTGAAGTTTCTATAACATTCTTAAGAGTAACGTTGGTTTTATCTAGTCGATAAAGGCAAAAAGCTCAAGTTTGCACAAGAAATAAAAAGTGGACAGTAAACAGCCCCTTAGAACCCCAACTCTCGACGCCTAGTAAAAAAATTGTTGACTCTTACAATGTTTTTCATTCCTCTAGCATTCCCTTTTTCAAATAAGACGAAAACGAAAAATCTCAAAATCCACAAAACTTCCTCAAGTCTCAACAGAAAAAAGAACTACACACAAAACAAACTGGAAAAGTTTATCTGCCTTATAACTTAGTTCGTATGGTTTCTCTCTCTCTCTCTCTCTCTTGTTCTCATTGTGCGCACAAAAGAAATAATTTTATTATTATGCTATGAACCAACTACCTGTGCAAAACAATTCTCTCAAGAAATTCCATTCTTAATCTCACCACGCCAAAAACTATTCTCTCTCCCTCTCTATCCCTCCATCGTTCATCATCATATTCCTCCATGGTTAATTCTTCGAGTTCTTATTCCCTCATATTCATACAGTTAACTGGCATTATCTTACCTTTTGTATTTAATTTGTGCATACAACAAGTTGGCCTTCCTCCCCCTGCCCCACTTCTCGCCCTCTCCATCTGGTTTCCTAATAGTATCCAAACAATTCACTCTAAAGTCTCTCGCTCTCTATTCATAATGGAACTGTGAAAATCCATTAAAATACCACACAAACATCGTTGTGTGGGTGAAAATGCATACGAACAACCAATACACTGCACAACAAAATGCATTTTTATTTCACCTCGCTGCTGCTGGCTCTCACTCATTCTACCATCATGAAGCCTGATGGACTCTACCTGTCGAGTTGCACTGGCCAAACTCTTCGCCCACCACCATCAACAACTTCCAACTCGATATAGCCCTCTGTGTGCTGCTGTCTTGTCCATCTGCAAACAGGTATTATAATATTCCTCTCTCTTGTCTCCTCCTCGATCTATCTGTGTATCTAATCAAAGTCGTGGTGTCTTCTGTGGTAGATTTTACACGAGAACATCACCACACCGATCTTGGCCAGCTATGGTATGGTCAACTGGATGTGCCCGCCTCAGTTCTTCGTTCGTACAGTTTCAATGTGGAGGGTCTTTTGTGTCGCTCGCGAAAATCAATTTTTTTTTTTGTTAACACTGAAAATTTTTGCAAAGTCATAAATCGCAACAATTTTTGCAAAATCGAAAAAAAAGTGTTTATGAATCGAGTACTCGAGTGTTTGTTGCTTTGAGTTGAGAGTGATTTTGATTCTTTTGAGATTTCTCACCATCGATTGGAAATCTTCGAAAAAAAGCCGTCGCGGTATTTTTTGAGAAAAAAAAAGTAAATGGAATTTGTAGAAATTTATTTTTCTTAAATCACATCAAGAGTGCAGAAAAATTTATAAAAAAGAAAAATAAGAATCAAGTTGGATATCCAAAACCAGTGAAATGAAATGATAATAAATGTATACGGAGAGTGCAGAAAACGAGTTCTCTGATTGTGTTTGTGTGAGCAAAGAAAATCCTTGTGTATAGCAGCCTCTATACTGTGCTCCAAAAGAAGAAAAATATTTTCCATTTTCTCACTCAACCAACAAAAAAGTAAAAAATAAATAAAATATTTTAAGTGAAAAATACGTTCGTAACTGAAAATTGAAACCCTTCAAAAGCCCTCTGCGCCGTTTAGTGCCGTCGTGAAAAATTTGCTGGTGTATACAATTTTCGTAACGAAAACTTTTTAGCAAATTCGAGTTTCGTGGTCGCGGGAAGAAAAATCGCCTCCTTCGTAAAAAAAATTATACAAATCGTTAAAAATTAAAAATTACAAACCAGAAGTGCATTTATAGAAGAATTGATAATTTTTTTGGTTTAACAATTTTTTTCATTGGATTACCTGTCACTGGCTTGTTTTATTTCTGGGATTATTCCTTTATTTTTTGTCTTGTATTTGGTTGTATACCTGTTGGCTGCTTCCCAGTTGGATACATAAAAGAAGAAAATTTTCATCTTCTACCTGATAAAGCAGTTTTCTTTTGTGGATTAAATATTCGAGAAAAAACACAGCAAACAAATAAATATACATAAAAGGTGAGACAAATATTTCGAGAAAAAAAAAACTCAAAAGAAATAAATATTTATAGGTTCTCTCTGAGGGACAACCTATGGGAATAGAAAGAGGAATTAAAACAACTTAATTTAGGGAGAAATTCAAGTTTGTTTATTTTTGAAATTCGAGTTTAAATTGATCTAGAACGGGAATTTGGTTGAAACGAAAGAGTTGAGCTTCGAGCTCGATTATAATTTTCTATGGAAAAAAGTCGAGTTGGACTGAGAATATTGATGATATGTGTTCGAATTCTTATTTTTTGACATTAAAGAGGTGTTTCAAGAGATGAAGGCAGCTGAAAGGTTCATTTTGATATGCAATTATTTGCCATCAAGCACATTCAGTCATTTTCCCTATTTAATGGTCTTAAAAAGCAAGTCTTAAGACACAAGTTATATTCACAGTCGTAACCAATGAAGAATAATAACTGTCCAGACCTTAAAAATCGCTGTAAAAGTAGAATTATTTTTCTCAAATATAAACAATTTCTTAAATTTTTGGCTTCTTTTAGTGTTTATTTTTATTTGCGACATCATCATCCAGTAGAAATTCTTTTGCGGCCTGGAAAAAGATGTCATAAATTATGGAGAAACAGAGTAGACTCAGAATATTACGTCTTCTCGAAAAAAAAGACCTAGAGTGGTCAGTAAAAATTACTTCGCATCTCTCGTTTGTTTTTCTTTTAACTCAATGTTGATTTACCACCTACTGTAAAACATTTCTTAACAGGTCATGTTCTCATTTCTTCAAGTTAATTTGAAAATTGTATGAATCTCTTGGTTAAAAGTCATTCAACTCTTCTATAAAGCTGTTGAAAGAGAGATTTCTTCTCTATGAAATTATCTTGATTAAATTAAGCTTCACCTTTCGCACCAACTCTAGCCTAATCTTCATAAAGCAATTAAAAACCAAACCTTATCTAAAAATTTGATGTTTTTCGTCATTCATAGAGAGAACACAGACAATCATTATTATTATGAACCACTTTTTATTGTGGTAATAAAAAAATCAAGTTCGCAACTCAGCTCTTTTGTTTTGTAAATGCTTTTTTTTCCACACGTCTTTGATACAATTAACATTAATTCATAACATTATGCACCCTCTTCTAATTCCACACCTTTTTCCAAGATCTCTCTAGCACTTTCAACAAACTAAGAATTCCAGCCATAATGAATTATTTTCTAATTGAATATTACCAATCGACGAGTCTCTAGAGTGTAGCTTGTATTACATTCTTAGCGCCTTTTAATTAAAAATTCATAGAATTTCAAAGAAAAAAACGTCTATTGTGTCTCTTTTTCATCTTTTGTTCGTTGAGAGGGAAATATTTTATTAATAAGTTAATTAAAACTCATTAAACTCGAAATTAACCTTTTTGAATAAATTTTTGGTTCTTATTGTTTTGTCTTGCTGCTTTTTATTGTGCACGCATGTGTGTTAAGGTTTTGGATGGGAAATAAAGAGGTGTTCTTGAAGTCAAGAGATAACACCAATTGGTGTGTGCATAAAACTATGACTTGTGCTATTACGGTAGGAATGTGGAAATATTGTTGGGGTGCACAAAAAGCCACTTAGTAATAAAATTAAGATAATAGTTTAATTTTGTTGAAATGCTTTATGAAAGGGGCAGTGAAATAGTTTGGTTAAAGTGCGACTGTTCTTATTGTTTACTGTCTCGAGGTCGTGGAAAGGAGTTTGGCTGTAATACCACGAATGCGTCCGATAAGAACCAGCCTTATCAGTCGCCGCTTGTAATACAAACAGGTGTTTGTTTGTTGGTTAAATAAAAGTGGAATAACTTATCAGTTCGAGAGGATGTTTGGTTTTACAAAACAAACTTTCTTACATAGTCTTGGAGTAGCACAAGAAAAAGAAGGAAGTTTTAAGCTAATGTAAACACTTTTCTTTGACATTGTAAAATTTGTTAAAAATGTCGTTGTAATTTTTCATATGAAGTTCTTGGAAAATGTTAAATTCTTTTGAAAAGCAAATTTTGTTTCAATTCGTGTACACTTTGACTCTTGCAATATGTGCTAACCATGTCTTTTCGATAAATTGACAAAGTTAAAGGACATATTCAACACTTAGGTAGAGCCAGGATCCAGGATGACATTTTTGTTTAAATGAATCTTCAATAACTTCTTCAAGGGTCTTAACAGAACTCGATATTGCGTTCATGTAAAACGAAATGTTGTGAACCAAATGCAGCCATCATCAATGACCATAATTTTGACAGCAAGAAGTATGTTACAGTGGCAAATAAAATCTCGCTATTGCAGCACAAAACAGCAGTTCCTTTTTAATGTTTTAAGGTTGGGTTTTACCTAGAAGTGGTGCTCTTCTTTTATTGATTTTCTTGTTGCATCGTTTTCGATTAATTATTAGGTATTCTGAATGGTTAGCAATTTTTTTTTTTAACAAATGATTCTTTTCAACAGATCAAACATTTGATTCAGGTCTTTATAGTCTCTTTAATGATCTTGTTAACATTGAGCACAAAACTGTAAAGAGATTACGTAATCCTAATCTGGTACTTGCAAGATTGACGAATTCTCTGCAATTTTTAATGATTGCTCGTAAAACTGCTACTGTTACTCCTAAAACAAGAAAAAGAACGACACTATTTTTCTGGTGGGGAATTCTGCAATCAGGAATGATTAGTTTTCAGTTAGTAAACCATTAAATAAAAATAAAGATAAATGCAGCTCAATGTTTTCCTTAACTCATTGCAACATCATGCACCTATCATGTTATCATCACTTGTATGCGTCGTCACAGCCACGAATCATTTGCTGCTTTTGTCCGTTTTCACAGAACATTTCACACTAATTTTGTTAATTTTGTGATGACCTATATAAATGCAAGTGTTTCTTGCCTTGTGATTCGGATATCTAATTGTAACTAGCGGAAAGTGAATGTGAGATGATGTATTGGACTTCAATCCACATGAATCTTATGCATGTTTGTTATCAAGTCTTTTAGTATTAGAGTCTCAATGATGGTGTTCCGCAGGGCTCTGTGTTGAGGTCGTTTTTTTAGTTTTCCTGTTTCTTAATGCTTAAATTTCGGAAATGTTTACTTTTTGCTTAATGTGGCGCTACAGTCGTGGTTGGACCACCAGGGCCCCATCCAACAATCGTCTCCAAACAGCTGGGTCCCTAGCTAGCTGTCTGCAATTTAGCACGTCAAGTTGGTTGAGTTTCTCTACAGTCTGTGTGCACCACCTGAGATGCGGTCTTCCTCTTCTGTGACTTTCTTTCGGATTGTATTCGAAGACTCTAAGGGCCGAAGCATTATTTTCCATTCGTTACACGTGACCCAACCATCTAAATCGTTGGACCTTAACTTTTCTGGCTAGGTCAGTGTCACTAAACAGCTAGTACGGTTATTGGTTGAATCTTCGTCCTCCATTATCAATTTAATCGGAACACCAACTAATCTCTCAAAGCAGCCCAATATGTTTCCATCGGATATTGTCAAGATCCTTGACTCTGCACCTACAATGAGAACCGGGATGACAAGAGTTTTATGTAGTGACGCTTTAGTCACTTCAAGAGAGGCTTTACCAATCAATTTTCTTCTAAGTCCTACGAAGCAGCGATTTCAAAAATGGTTCTTCGTTTGATTTAAGCGCTGGTGTTGCTGTTGTTTCAACACTGGCGAATTTGGGTGTCCTTTGTTGGCAGCATTAACTTGGTCTCTAGACCGAGCTTCTTTGCTTCCGTCTCAAGGATCACAAGCTCCTCTCTGACATTATGCCCATTATGCCAATGTCGTCTGAGTATCCTAATAGCTGGACGGACTTTTGAAAGATTTTGCCTTTGGTGTTGACGTTGGAGTTTTGCATTATTAATAAAGAATTAAGTTGAAGAAATCGCATGAAAGCGCATCGCCTTGTCTGAATCCAATTTGAGATCAAGTTATTCTGTAAGCTCGTTAATGGCGCAGCGTGTGTTCTCCATTGTCTAGACAAGGATGCCAAATTAGTCATATATTTATAGATACAATTCGTCTCTGTAGATGCTGTTATATGCGGCCTTCAAATCAATAACAAGATGGTGGGTCATAGGTTTTATAAGAGTCTCGATGATGGTGTTCTGTTCTTGTTTCTTAGTTCTTAAAACTGGGAAATGCTCTCACTTTACATTACAGTCCCTTACCATACTTACCTACTTGATTAAGGTGACACTACAGTCCAGGTCGGACCAGGGCCTCATCCATCAACAAGAGTTTCCAGGCAGCTCGGTCCCTAGCTAGCTGCAGTTTAGCACACCAAGTTGGTTGAGGTCCTATGTCGCCTATGTGCACCACCTGAGATGTTTTTCCTCTTCTGCAACGTCATTCCGTGTTGGATTCGAAGACCTTAATTTTATGGCCAGGACCGTTCTTTTTCATTTTCGATTCTTTTTTCCATTTTCCATTTATGTGGACGTGACAGAAAAATCTCTCAATGTTGTCAGTTACCATGTTTCATCACCATAAATGAATACTGGGATGATAACAGTTGTGTATAAAGGCTCGAGGGTCGAGGGATGACTTTACTAATCAATTGCTTTCTAAGTCCAAAGAATCAGCAATTGGAAAGAGTTGTTCTTCCTTTGATTTCAGCGTCGTTGTCTCAATTTATTGCGGATTCAAGGTAGAAAACCCCTAACTACCTTGAAGTATCCTTATCTTCCATCTCAGGGTTCACAAACGCCCCACTGAGATCACGCTGTGTTCTTCCCATTATGTCAATGTCGGCGTATGCTATTGCTTGTAAGAAAAAGCCTCTTGTGTTGAGGGTGGAGTCTTACAATATCTTCTCAAATGATTCCATAAGGTCGTTGTCAACCTTGATGGAGTACAGTGAGTTGTCCATCGTGGTGGGTGTCGATTAAGTGGTCATAAGTTTTTTGTTTTTATGTAATAGATTTATTCCAGGAATATATCCCCTACTCCTTTAGTATAAGAGTTTCGATGATGGTGTTCCGCAGGGCTCTGTGCTTGGGCCATTTCTGTTTTCTTGCTTCTAAAATGACAATTTTGAAACTTAAAATGAATCTAAGCCCCATTTCGATTTCAGCGTTGCTTAAGACATTGAAGTCCATTTACATTTAGAACGGGCACTTTGCGTTTGCACAAATATGCAAATAAAAACGATTCAGCAAATGACTCACAATCTGGAGATGTTTATACACATTTGGAGCAACTTTGTGAGAAACTTTTATGTATTTCCATTCTTGCTGCTTTCAAAACCCTCGAAATAAATGTTCGCAGAAAAGAAACAAACTCATGAAATAGAACATTCCCGTGAATGTCATTTTAGTCATTTCCTTCTAGACTATCGCTATAAAAATTCATCAACTTTTGATTTATTCTTTCAAGAAGTTCCTACAAACGCCAACTACAAAAGAAGAATAAAAATGATAAATAGAGCAAATTAGCACAACTTAATTATAACCAAGGCCGAACTCACTGTTGTATAACGAAATCTCACCACATTTTTCATGCTCGAAATCATTTGAATAAAAACAAAGAGAAAACATTTACTCCACAAAAGTGCCATGGTGTCTACAATTCACACTTATTTCCATTTTTTGTTCAAAGTCTTAGAAAAGAAGGTAGCAAATTATGCAAAAATAAATCACATTCGAACAGCAGCGCACAGTAGCCAAACATATTCTGACAAGCAATAAAACATTTATTGCTATAAAGAAGTCACACAGTCATAAAATCTTCAATGAACAAAAGTTGTTATAAATTATCTAATGAACTTCAATGAAATAAAATCTTCGATTTTTGCATCTAAATTGTCGAACACAATCCACCTGAATACAAATCGTGTTTATAGCTCAATACTTCACCATCAACCTGCGAATTTAAATCGATGTTTGATGTTAGAAAGAATTAATTGCTTGTCAGAGAGCTACTTTAACTTGCTCTCGTACAGTATTGGATTTTCACACGAGTGTAACTAATTAATTCCTGTACAAAGTTTATCTCGTCTTGTGCTTCTTTGAGCATGTAATGCGGGTTCTGTTCTTCAACTAGAATACATTCCCAACTCATTACCAGCTATTGTGGCGACTTTATGGTATCGTAAAGCTAAAATCGTTTTGTTGTTCTCGGCAGAATACTAAATTGGATCTTAAATGCTGTTTACCCAAACATGCAGCTCCTTTTAGCCCAAACAGACAAACGAGAGAAGAACAAGAAGAAGCAGACAATTGATCATCATCTTTGAGCCAGCTAAAGCTGCTTTACTTATAAGGATTAAACACAGCATGTTGCTTATGGTGGGGTTCTCTTATGCGCTCATTTAGAATTCAAATTCGTTATCTTGTCTCCTGTTTTGCATGCCCTTACATTCATTTATTTGGCTGATTTCAATCCGAAGGGGGTGAGTGGGGTGATGCTCTGGGATAGTGTAAAATGGTACTTGGCGACCAAAAAAAAAAAAAAAACAATGAAACAAGAAGAACAAAAAGTCAAACAAAAGAGCTGACAAGCGAACTCGAAAAACTCTCATAACAAGACATACCGACTTCGTGACACGGTAGCTGGCGGCGGCATTGTATTTTTTCTTGTTCTATTATTTATTTCTAGAGTATACACTATGTTTTGAGGGAAAAAGCAAAAGTTCTTCAACAGAACAGAACTATGCTCGCGCGGTACAAGACAACAACTCAGAAGCGCTATAAAGAAGCTGTGTGCGCAATATGCAGTCCGTCCAAGTCAAACACCATTGTGTATTTATGTCACGAAAATTTAATTTCTACTACTTTTGTAGCACATAAATCGTGTGTATTGCAAATGATGATGAGAAGTGGGGGTGAGGAATGTGTTTGTATTGTTTGTTGTTGTTTCGGTATAGTACCTGACTTTGACATCGATGGTAATAGCTCTATAGCTCAAGAAAACAAAAACCGCCATTGTCGTGTGTCAGAAAATAGATCGTTAAATGGCGATAAAAAATGAGAGACACAAAAAAAACTGAATAAACATACAGCGGTACCGCTTTTGTATTATTCAATAATCTTTATGTCATCTGACAGCTTGTCTACTACTCTCCGCGATCTGGCGGCTAACTGCCACACAATAAGCACGATGTTTCTTGTACAATTTAATTTAATTGTTAGTTTTTTTTTTTTTTGTTTAATGTCCATAAAATTGTTAAGACTGACCAAAAGTCAGCGAAGGAGAGAGTTGAATTCCAAGTTTTTGGGCTTCATATCAAACCTTTTATGGCTCCTAAATGCTGTTCTACTACTTTTTTTATGTCATGAGTAGTTCTTGTATTATTTGACATTTAAGCTTAACTATCAAAACCTGACCTGACCTACTGCAAAAAATTTATTACTCCGAAAAGAATTGCTTGAATTTGATGGAACCACATTTTTCTAATGCTTTGCTCATTATTTGAATTTGTTTTTTCTGTTGTGTATGCGTGTGTGTTTTTCAGTTGATGTGTGCAATTAAATCTCCTCTAGAAGATTACATCTTCCTTTGGCTAAAATATAATTTAATAAATTATGATGATAGGAGATGAAAGCAAAAGAGCAATAAAATGGAAAATAATAGAGACGAGTGCGTAGAAGAGTTGAAATGGATGCGTGTGTGTGGTCTGGTTTTTTCGTTCGTGATCCAAGTACTGAGTTGAAGTTTTTGAGCAATTTAAATGACATTAGGTATGATCTTGATGTTGAAAAAAACCAACGGAATGGATTATTACTATGAAATAGACATGCAGTTCGAAAGTAAGTGAAATTAGTTTTTTGTTGGAAAGGTAATTTGTGTTTTGATTGCATCTTAGAAGGAAGGTTCAAGTTTTCCACAGCAATTTCGTTCATTTTTTTCTTAAAGAATTAATAAGCGAAATGAACATTCCGTCATTCAGAGAAGCGAAATTCCATTCTCTACCACTTTGGCTAAGGCTCAAGGGGATGCGATCAAAAATAACCTCATCAAAACGTTGATGATCGTTATTCTAGTTCTAACGTAGTGTCCGTAGCTTAGTGGTTAGGTGCGTTGGCTGCTAAGCAGAACGTCGTCGGTTCGAGTCCTACTCGTGCCCAAAGTTTTTATTTCATCTTTCAAGGACACTGCCTCTTGCGAAGAACTGACAAAACTTCCAAGAGTATCATCTGTCATGCTTCTCAACGTTGCCGTTCGGAATCGGCGTTAAATTGTAGGTCCCCTCAATTCTTCACACGCACCTAGAGAATTGTTGATTAGAGTAAGTCACTTAGGCCTTGGCTCTTCAAGAGCTGTCGCGCCACTCTATTTATTTATTCTAGTTCTAACGGTTCTATTCTGGTTCGAAGGATACAAGTCGGTAACCAGACCTTGATTTTTTTTTGGCTTTAGAATAATAATAAGTGGATGGTATTCCGGCCTTTGTTTTCTTGTATCACTTGCAACAGGGTGAAAATACTATAGAAACATTTTTACCGATATTTCACCTACAAAGCCATCAAGAAAATTGCTACCCATACTGACAAATGAGTTAAGTTAGACCTTCATTTTGATATATCACTCGGTGAGTTTTGGAAGAATTTTTTTTCGACCCAACATTTTGGCAAGTGGTCATGCCCGCGTGCATTTCGGCATTTATTTTGTTATAAGCTGCCTGAGGAAATTTGGAGTAGAGACGATTTGAAATTTGGGAAATTTGTTGAAAGCAGAAATCGCAAAGAAAAATGTTTTGCCTATATTTCGGCTACCATGTCTAAAACTGAACTGCTGCCTTTACTAACCAGTAGAACTTGGAAAGACCTTCATTTTTATGTATCACTCGATGGGTTTAGGAACAATTTTTTTTTACCCGAAATTTTGGCAAGGGGTGCCCATAATTTTTGATGAAGAACTTGAAGAAATGGATTTCGCTTATTTGCTCATATTTGTTAGAACTTTTTGAGCTCCGGTTGCCGAGATATTTGCATCGGAAGAAATTCCCCATATGGACCGGGGACAAAAACCACGGAAAATGAGTTGGAGATAATAACTCAACAACTGGTGCTGACAGTTGATGTTTTTACCGTCACACTTGGATCAATTCAGATCCATTGTGATACCCGCGAGTATTGCTACTCAAGCTAAGACGATAAACCTATGTGTTCAGTTAGTCAAGCCATTTAGAGGCCTTGACGAAGTTCAGGATGCTAGTACCTGGCGTACTAGAGAGTTCTTCTAAATCCCCGAAGAAAAAGTTGCCAGGCAGTTTCTTCCTTTGGTGGAAAAGTGTGGGACAGTGACACAAAAAGTGCGAAGTGTCTTCATGCACCTCCTTGTCACCGCATATTCTGCATAGATCATCTGAACTGATTTTCATCTTTTTCGTATGATAACCTAATAGATAATGTCCGGTGATTATGCTTACAAGAGATCGAAGTGATCCCTTGTGTAGCTGCATAATTTTTTCAGTTCTTTGATTGTTAAAACAGGGCCAGATCTTTCTTGTTGTGCCGCAGGTGTCGAGAAGATTCCACCTTTCATCGGCCTTGATAGATATATTTTTTGAGATTACCTGTTTTAAATAACAGGTAAGGGTGCTAACAAGCTGAGCTTGGCTTACGTCAAGCATTGACTCTAATATTCGGCTAATTCATCGGCTTTCTCATGGCCTAGTATATCGCTGTGGCCCGGGACCCAGCAGAGTCTAATGTTGTGCTGTGCGCCAAGAACCTTGACCTCTTCGCGGCAGCATGAAACAAGCATTGATTTAACCTCAGTTGCAGTAATCGCTTTTATTGCCGCTTGGCTATCAATGCAAGAGGTGATATCAGCTCGTGGTATCGCCATCGTTGATACCTTTTTAGCAGCTGTTGTCATTGCCAGGACAACAAGACCTTGTAAATAATTTTGGTTTCAGGAGCTGATTGAAGGCCTTTCGGCATTTATTTTCGACTATCATTTGATATAGACTGCCTGAGAAAGTATAGAGTAGTGATGACTTGAAATTGGGGAAACATTTTTTGCCTTTGTTTCAGCTACTAAGTCGTCAAATGAATTTCCACGCATACTGAGATATTTATTGAGTTTAGCAACACCCTCATTTTGATATAGTCACTGGATAGGTTTTGGAAAAATGTTTTTTTTATCCGAATTTTTGCAAGGGCTTAGAAAAACTGAAAACAAGGCTCAATTCTGAGTTCCGGATGCCGAGATATCTGCATCGGGAAAAATTCCCCAAACGTGGACAAAAAATAAAAAAAAGGTTTTGAGATCATAACTCGGCAACCAGACCTTGCAAATATTTTTGGTTTTCGGGAGCTCATAAAAGGCTTTTCGGCCTTTGATTTGGTGTATCATTTATCTTAGGCTTCAAGAGAAAATTGAGAGCGACCGAAACTGGAAATCACAGAAAAATTGCTTAGATATAATGAGAATAAGTCTTATAACCTCGCCTAAAGGATACTATCATTCCAAAAACGAAAACTTTTAAATGGTGTTGAAGAACTTCATATCGCAGTTATGAGAAAAAACATAAAAAAAGACTAATAGCTTCACTTCAAATATCACACTTTTCAAAGCTTCCTTAAAAATTTAATCTTCTGTGAAAACGCTCTTTACCATTTTCCACACATCCTCCCATGTAAAAACAAATTGCCCATAAAACTTATTTTATGATCTTCGACACATCTAATCAGTTTCAGCTTAAACGAATGTAATAATTTCGTTTTACCGTTCCCCATGTCCATCTATATCAATTCACATCGTTCGTAACTCACTCCCCGATGATTATAAAACATTTCTGATACTTTACGAGCACAATCTACATAATTTTCTTCTTCTTCTAGTTCGGTGTTCTTTTTTTTTTTGTAATAATAATGTTCATCTCCCCATTTCTCTTGTTATCTTCATAGTTCTAACAACAGCTCTAACAAAGTCTCAAACCAAAACCATATACTAACATCACACACAAAGAAGTTAGATACAGTATCTCGAGATTTTCATTTAATTGAGAGCAATTTTCCCACTCATCGAAGCCATACGACTCTACACAACCAAACGAGTCGGTTATAAAACAGAAAAAAAAATCAACCCGCGATGATGGGGTATAGGATTCCCTGTACGGTTCCGAGAATTATTATGAATAATCTCTTCTTACACTCCAAACTCCAACATGTATATATTCTTTAAGTCGTTTCGTATCTAATTTATGTTGTTTTGCTTTTTCACGGTCTTTTTTTTTCTGTTCGGTTTGGTTGGAGTATGATTGAAAAGAGGTTGTGTTGCCTCATTAGCTGAGGGACTTGTAGTTTCATTGGCTCATTTGTTTTTCATATTTTCTTATAAGTGGAAAAAGTTTATGTACAAAAAAAATTAAGACCGTTTCTTTTTTCACTTCGTCAAGAAGATTAAGAACAAAATAACAAAAACGACAAGAACCTCTCTGGGAGTGTTATCAAACATTTTTCGCTGTTTTTGTCACGTTCGATGATGGAATTCACCTTGGGGATTGTTGCGGACACTCTTCAGCCAAATGAATTCAAAATCCGGATGAAGATAAGGAAAAATGTCTGCAACCCAGAGGCAGCAGCAGCAGCAGACATATACGAAAAAGAAACAAGTAGCACAGGTTGCCTTGACTCATCCCGATCGGTCCTCTGCGGGCCTGTCTGAATGAGATAATAAAGGCTCTCAGAATATGAAAAAAGGGAAAAACAAAAAAACAACATCACGCTGTCGATTAAAGTCGTGAAATTCTTATTAATTTATAATAATAACAAGAAAGGACTCTTATCGGTTTTTGACACCTCTCTTATGTTGTGTTTGATGCGCTCAAAGTCGAGGAATTTTTCTATGACGGATGTCAGTAGAGGGACGATAAGATTCGAGTCTATTTTTAGAATAGAAATACCAAAAACTGTCACATTTAAATTGATAAGCTTGACGAGCTGTCAATCATTCGATGTTCAGGTGATCATCAGTGGGATAGACTTTTTGGCTTCTAATTAGTCTCTCGTTTATCAGTGGGCTGTTATCCCTCTGCTGTTGAAAATTGAAAAACAAGAATCCGACAAGTCGTCAAATATATTCTTCAGACACACAGATGTCAGAAACTCGTCTTCATCATCGTCATCACCCGAGCACCACACAAATTCTGGCTTTATTTCCTGATTGCCTTCATCGAGAGGACGTCGACTTGCATCTCACATTTCTTGATTTTCATAAATCTGGCAAATCATCTTTAAGTTTGTTATTTTTGTTTTTTTTTTTTATGTAGCCCAAATCTCGAGACTTCACTTGCCAGTCGCCATTCCCGTCTCTCAAGCGAGCTGCTGCTGCACTATACCATCAGGATCCAAGTTTGTCTTGGTCGCTTCATGGTCATATGGTCGACGGACGCCGAGTCTGCACGCAAAGAACTCCAACTCAACACACAGAACGAATGTTGAAGAAAAAATCAATTTAATTAATTCTTCTCACATTAGAAGTGAATAATTACATGAAAATCTCTACCACCGTTCCACCAGCCTCACAGATTAGAGTTAGATTTCCAAGCTCTATAGTTAGAGGCTTAAGAGTCGCTTATGACTTCTTTGACAATGAATGCGGTGGTTGGCGGTGTTTAGAATCTTATTTCCAACCTCTTCTTAGATGCTTTTGTGCAAAAATTTGACTAAGCACAAGCGTCTCAAATGTACAAAAAACGTCGTCATAAATGACAAAGACACACAATCAAGGTGAAAGGCTGTCAAACGGCATCAGAAGTCCAGTGACTATGGATTAGATGTCATCATTACGATTTTTCCCCAATTGGTGATTAAGGTGGATTATACGGTTTGGACTTGTTTCTTTTTTTTTGTAGCTAGGCCGGGAGAGGATTATCCATTTTATGCTATTCCACACAATCATTGATGTCTCAAACAAAAGAGCTGACGTGCGAACTTGAAGATGAGAAAATTAACAATTCTTAGGGAAAGATTCATCTGAATGAGTGTGCCGACGACCTTTGTGTGATCGTAATCTTTCATTTCTCAAAAATAAACATCATTATCACACCAAACATCATAATGGTCGTTCTTAACCAGACGGAGACAACAAAAAGAGGCAAACAAACAGATTTTTGTTTAACAGTTTCCTGGTATATGGGAGTTCCAGTCCCGGTTACACACTTTCTCACTCTTGCAGCTTATTCAATATAATTTTATCTCGTTTTGATGATAACTGTTTCATACAAACATTCATGCAATTTAGCATCAGCCGAGTGACGACCGACGACGGACGACGAAACAACATACAATGGTTGCGGTGATGCTGATGTTGTTGCTGACTAATGAAAGCATGTTGATGGAATATGAAATTCCAAATATACATCTTTTTATGCTCAGGAAGAGGTTAGGAGAGCGGTATGAAGGAAGAGGGGTAGATTGACTGATAGTTCATCAATCCTTTTGAGAGCTTGTTTTTGGTGAATATATTTGATGGATTCTTAATGGCAGGGAAGCTTTAACAAGAATTTGAAACAAAATTTCCTCGGTTTAATTCTAAGGCGTAGTGGAAAGTATTTCAAACATTCAAGAATGGAATTTGAGGTCCTATTCGGTTGATAAGTTAACTCAAACAGAGATCTATCGAGGGGGTCACCAAAAATACAGAAATAGTAACACAGAAAAAAATAACTAGAGTCCAGTCTTCATACAGAGAAAAATAAGAAGCACAAATAAAATCGAAGACATCTCAACACAGATCGAGTCCAAAAACAGCAGCCGCAAGTACAACAACATTGGCGGCAGCAGCCGCAAACAACGTCGGCGGTGGTGGCGGTGGTGGTGTGGCAATGTGTTACGCACACTGTGTGTGGATTTAGAAGAATTCACCACCAAATACCTGTTTCTGCGGGATGGTATTTCTTTTTATTACCTTTTATCCATTCCATTTTGTTCAAGAGACCATGCAACATCGCTCTCTCGAGCATTTCTTCTCTTTCTTGTCGTTTTTGATTATATTTTTTTTTGTCGACAGCTCGACTCCGATATATTAAAATGTTGTGTGCGCACACTCTAGTGTCCTCCGCGTGGTTCAAGAGGCTAACTCCTGATGTTGATGTTATTTTTCTTGCTGTTTGTTGTTGTTTTTATTGTTTTTATTATTTTTCTGAATGTAAATAGAGGAAAAGAAGCGAAACTGCTTTTGTTCATCTGTTCTCTCTCTTCTTTTTCGAATATTTTTGATCATGGACCACATCTTCTTCTATTCTCTTTCACCTTTGTAGTTGTCTTTTTTTTGTGAAATTAATTAAAAATTGAAAGGTATCCAATAGCGCAAAAAAAAAATCAAATTGGCAAAAATAAAGAACAAACACTTGTTCGAATTGAAAAGAGAGAAAAGAACGAAAAATAAGGAAATAAATGAAGATTAGACTCGTAAGTGAAATAATTAGAAGAACATAGATTAATTAGATATTTGTGGTCATCTGTCTTACTAGTGCTGAGAACTGAGAAGTGTGGTGAAGTTCTATTATCGTGTTGCCACTGCCGCACAGCCACCGTGCACCGCTGACATCGACCTCTCGCGCTGGTGCTGCTGTCTTTGAGCACGTTGACGATGACGTTTGAGCAAATTGAGATTGTGCACCAGGCACACGATTTTTCTGTACATTGCGGAGGTCTTTCTTCTTCTTTTTGTTTTATTTTGTTTTTATCTGCATGAATGTCTTTCTTTGGGAAAGTTTTATTCGTTGGAAAAGTCAGTCGAGATAAAGTTTAAATTTAGATTGAGTTTTCATGTGGTAGCGAGTTGTACTTGTCACCACAAGAAAGAACAGATCAAACAGAAAGGCTATCAATCGAGATTGAAAGGGATTTTCTCATCCAAAAATCGTACATTCAGTCCAATTGCAAACCAAAAACAAAAAATAAAAACAAAAGAGCTGAGGTTCGAACTCGAAAATAGGTTTTTTCATCTTTCAAGGTCCGCCTGACATGTAAATCAATTTTTGAAAATTGGAACCGATAGATGGGCTCAATTTCTCTGAATTGGTAAGAAAAAACTTACTAAAAAAATCACTTCCTGGGTGCATTTCCGCTCACACTCAGAAGGTGACATTAAAAATTATCATTGATCATTGTATCAAACCTTTGAGGTGTTAACAGAAGCACTTTATCGAACTTTAATCAATATTGACACAATAATTCGACTATTTAACAACTTGAAATTAAATGACATGGTGCCACACCAGCCTGCTAACTCAAAAAACAAACACCTTACAGAAATTCGGTCTGAAGGCGGTGCGGCGGTTTCTTCTGTAAGACATATTTTAATAAATGCAAACAGCGGTTCATTAGCAAAACAAACTCCAAATAAAAAATCACATTTAAATTTTTATTAATATCTTCTTTTCTTAATTCAAACTAAAAATAATTAGCATATGTCAAATAAATTTGATGAACAAAGCATTGGTCACAAAAGAGCAAAAAATTGTTACGGTTGACAAAAGTAAAAGACACATTTATGCGAAAGTTAACAAACTGATTTTGCTGTTTGTTTGGTTTTGGTTTTGGGCTTTGATGGCTTAATTAAGTAATCGTGTTTGGTTTATTTACAAGGTATTTGCTAATATTGAGCAATTTAAATGGGCTAGGTGTTGATATTGTTGATGGCTTTGAGATGACATTTTTATGACTTGATTATATAAACAAGAATTCAAAATTAAAGAACCCATGTGAGGCTTAAGCATCCTCTGTTTGAGTCATTTGCATATACTTTCGCACATGTCAATATTATTTTAAACAACATTGGGCGCCACTTTCTTCTGCAGCAAAACCTTTCAAGCCTGTGCTATGTATCCTAAGTTGAACAACTAAAATACAAAAAATACACACCTCCACGTCAGCCCTCAACAATTCATGTCTTTAATAAAAACATTACTTGTCCCCAAAAACCATATCCCACATTATATCGGCTACTCAATGTGAATATTTAAATGCATTCTCAATCTCCAGAAGCTAATTTCGTATTCATCTGATCAACACTTCACGTCTTCATTAACCGAAAAAATTCGAATCGAATATTGTCCCAAAAGTTGTCAGAACACACATCCGACACATCTAGAGGATGCCAAAGTCTTTTGTATGCATCAAATGCACCCAGCAGCAGCAGCAGCATTACATCCCAGTGTGTGATCACGAAACAGTAGATCTAGGAATACGACAAAAAATACCTCATTCCGTTGTGTTGTCTGTCCAGAGACATAGAGCGCTAGATTCCAGTGAAATGGTCATTTCTCAGATGATAAATGTCTTCCTTACGTGCATTGAAATCCAAAACCAAGAATAGACATCAAGACACAAAAAATTACAAAAAACTATAAGAACCAGAAAAAGACCCGAATGAACCACCAAAAAAGGTAAAATCCTAGTTAGAGGCCTAAAAACGTTTAACCCCCACGCTACAATCTTAGGTAAATCTTCCTTTCTCTCTCTCTCTCTCTTTGGCCTCGAACGCATTCCATTAAGTTCTTGATTTTTTGTATTCTGACTGTTTTTTGAGTTTCTTAATGCAGAGACAGTGTTTGGAGTTTTTTATTTTGTTGTCGGTCGTTTTTTTTTTTCAACTTTCTTGCCTGAACCTTAACTGAATGTTGAGGAAAGGTCGGTCGTTCATCAATCTTCGCTGCTTTCCTCTCTACCGTTGAGCTGCGCGCCGGAGGTTGCGCCAGTTCAAAGTGAAGTGCCTATTTGTTAGAATGAGAATGAATTTCAAAAGAAAAGAAAATATTTCAGGTGCCTCGATTTTAGTTTTTTTTTTTAGGTGCGAGGGGGGCCCAAGGAATCTTCATAAAAATCGTGTACAACCGCACAATACAATTATTACTTTTGAAGCTTTTTTTGTTGGTTGTTATATGAGTCGAAATTAAATTATCTTAAAAAGGTATGTTCATGTCGGAGTGCAGGTCTTTGGCCGTATCTTGACGAATCATTTTTATTTTTTAGAACAAATTGCTTGGTTTGAAGAATCAGAAAAAATGATGATGGTTCTTAGAAATGATTGTTTGTTTCGATTTTTGATCAAATTTGCTGATAAGTTTCATTTAAATTTGGTGAAGTTGCACATTCTTTGGAGCAACACTTGAATGAGTAAAACTTGAATTTGGTCGATGACGTCGGTGTCTTATTCAGGCCTTCTGGAATTCACATGAGAAATTTTAATTATGATGCTTTAAATGGGATTAGAGATAAGAAAGGAATTTGACGATGAAATATAATGGCGCCCAACAGTAGCCCTCAATAAACTTTGAGAAGCAACTTTCCAGAGTGCCACATTCGTCTGCCTCGCGATGTTGAAACTGATGTTCTTAAAAAAATCAGTCCATAATTCAAAGCAATTAAACCAAAAAAATATGAAAATGGCGCCCAACGCATATTTTCTCTACAAAATCTCCAGTGTAGAAGTCAAACTTAATCATACCTTCTCTTTCTTTTTTCAGATAATCCGAAACACTTATATTGAGCCATAGAGCTGCTTGAATCACCAAGAAAACTATGTCACCGCCAGCAGTGCCATTGCTCTGCCGGTGATCCCATTGGATGTCACTCTCCTGTCGTCAAAACGACCCCCAAGCCGAGTCCTAATGCATCACTCGCGAACGAAATGTCAACACACACTCGAAGCCGCATGCAAATGGGCTTCGTAAGAATGGCTCAATATTTATTTACGAAAAAATCTAAAACCAAGTCAATACCAGTAACACAAAACGCCACAATAACAACAACAACAACAATAATCCAAACTCCAAACAAACCTCAAAGACTGATAAAAACCCATCAAATCGATCGACAGACAAGTCGAAATCATCCCATGGTTCTATGGTTTCTTGTGATATGTATAGTCCTGTCAGCGGCCGCTCGGGGTGCTACAAGCGAATATGTTCGAAATTTGGAAGTGTCCGAAGGTGTGCCGATCGGCCGTCAAATCGGCTATATCGGTGACGTTAATGGCCGTGTTGACAGTGGTCCGCCATATTTGATAGTGCCTGTGCCGGGTAGTGCTGTCGATACCGACTTATCAATCGATCATACAACCGGTGAGATACGGACTAAAATCCAGCTGGATCGGGAACGTCGCGCTTCGTACAGTCTGGTGGCAATACCCCTGAGCGGGGATAATGTCCGCGTTGTGATAAAAGTGCTCGATGAAAATGACAATGCTCCGACATTTCCGACGCCCGTCATGAACATCGAATTCCCTGAAAATACTCCGAAAGAGGTTAAACGTACGTTGAATCCGGCGCGTGATCTTGACCTCGAACCGTTTAACACACAGTCGTATAATATCGTGTCGGGTAATACGAATGAGGCGTTTCGTTTGGCGCCGCATCGCGAAATGGATGGGGTGTACTATTTGGATTTGCAGATTTTCGGATTCCTCGATCGGGAAACGACGCCGTTCTACAGTTTGGTGATCGAGGCGGTAGACGGAGGAAGTCCGCCTCTGAAGGGCCAAATGACGGTTAATATAACGATCCAGGATGTCAATGATAATCAGCCAATATTCAATCAGAGTCGTTACTTTGCCAACATTCCCGAGAACGTCACGGTGGGGACGAGTGTGCTGCAGGTGTACGCCTCCGACACCGATGCCGATGAAAACGGACTCGTCGAATACTCGATCAATCGACGTCAAAGTGACAAGGAGCAAATGTTTCGCATCGACTCGCATACCGGCATGATATCCGTCAATAAACCGCTCGACTTCGAGGCCAAAGAACTGCATGAACTGGTGGTGGTAGCCAAGGACCATGGCGAACAACCACTTGAGACGACCGCTTTCGTGTCGATCCGAGTGACCGATGTCAACGACAACCAACCCACTATCAATGTGATCTTCCTGAGTGACGATGCAACACCGAAAATCTCCGAAAGCGCCCAGCCCGGTGAATTCGTCGCTCGCATCTCGGTCAACGATCCCGATTCGAAAACCGAATACTCAAATGTGAATGTCACGCTGCAAGGTGGCGATGATCATTTCGGTCTAACAACACGTGACAACATCATTTACCTGGTCATCGTTGCTCTGCCACTGGATCGTGAAATGCAACCCAACTACACACTAAGCGTTGTAGCGACCGATAATGGCAATCCACCGTTGCATGCCTCGAAGACGATCTACCTTCGCGTGACCGATATTAACGACAATGCACCGGAATTCGAAAAGGACGTCTACTATGCCAATGTTATGGAAGTTGCCGATCCGGGTACCTCTGTCATTCAAGTGGTAGCCATCGACAAGGATGAGGGTAATAATTCAGCGGTGATTTACTCGTTGGTGGATACGCCCGAAACGCATTCGCAGTGGTTTCAAGTGGACGCGCATACTGGATTAATAACAACACGAGCGCATATAGATTGCGAGACCGAACCGGTTCCGCAATTGAAAATTGTCGCTAAGGATAATGGACATCCGCCGTTATCGTCGACGGCTACTGTTTTGGTGACGATTCACGATGTCAATGACAACGAGCCGATATTCGATCAGAGTTTCTACAATGTGTCCGTACCGGAGAAGGAGCCGCTCGGGAGGTGTATATTAAAGGTGAGTTTTTATTCTCCTAATAATAATATGCATATTGATGTTTTGCTGTAATCAAGTTTTAACCTCAACTCTTTCGTTTAACAAAGTTGCTTTGGTCTATTGTTTGGTAAACGGCCCATTTAAAATAATTGAAAAATTGCGCTCCAACTAGCGAATTACACCCTTCAAGGCGGAATTTCTATTGTTCTTTTATTTTGTTTCTCGTGTTCGTGCAGAGGCCAAAACCATGAGGCAAAAAACAATTACTCACTGACCACAGCGAAAAGTATTCTTCCATCTGCTTAGTCTGTTGTTGGCATCAGAGCGGCAGCAGCGTAACATGACACATAGTTAGGAAAAAAGGGTACCTTACCTACTTTTTTTTTTGTAAATGAAAAAAAAAATCCAAAACAAAAGGAAACAAAATTTCTTAAGTGGAATTCGACAAAATGCTCGTCCCACACACACGCTCAACTAATTTATCTTGGTACTTGTCTTTCGGGTTGTCAATCAAATTTTCAAATGGTTCTTTTTTGTTGTCTTGAGTACCTGGGAGTTTTTTTTGAAAATTGTTTAATTCAATGTCATGTTGTGTATCTCATTACATGTAATCGTAAAAAAGCTTTCTCTTGTCAAATTGTGAAATATACAAAATATGAGCAGATAATCCTATTGTTTTGAGGTGTGTTAACTGACCATTTTTATCGATAATTCCAAATCTATTGAATTTCAGTTTTTTTTTTTTGGTTTTGGTTTGTGTTTTTGTTTTTGTCCTGTTATATGGAGGATGACGGGTGAACTCACGACTTGGCCTAAAATAACTAATCGAAATGTCTGTTAAGTTCTGTTGCTTTTGAGTTTGATGGTTTGCTTTTAAAAGAAGACCCAAAGTGAATTTTGACAAGTTAAACAAAAATTGAAAAACATGTTTATGTGAATTTTTGAGAAAAAAAAAATGATTAACTTCAAGATATCAAAGTCTTAAGTGCTTTACGAGTTAACAAGTTGGTTTAATAGATCAAGTACTTCAATTCTGATGATTTCGCAGAATTTTATTTTTGGCGTGGATAGTTATAAAACAATTTTTAATTAATCAATTCTTCTGCAACATACTGATAGACTAAGCTGGACGTAATCCTTTGTTTAGTTTGACGGAGCTGCCAAGGTGTTCATTGAATTAAGCTCCGTCATTTGAAGAACAGAAATATTTTCAAGAAAACAGAATATATTGATCCAACCTTTATGATGCGAATAGCCCTTTAACCTCTACTTCAGAGAAAGAAAAAGAAAGAAAGAGAAAGAAACATGACACAGACTACACCGAGAGGGAGTTGAATCTTATCTCCGATCCCAAAGAAATTGTGGAGTGATGTGGAAAATTGTTTAATGGTCAGTTAACTGAAGAAATTAAAGCTCCACTGTTTCAAATTGAAACTTTCGAGTTGCATCATTCAAGCATTGTGGAAGTCAAAACAATAAGGCCGCAGCAACAACAGGCAGGTCTGTTAATAGACTTTAAAGCCCTCTACGACAGCGTAGCTAAGGTAGAACCATACAAAGCAATGAGAGAATTCGGCATATATGCGGTATGTAGACTGCCTAAGCGTTCAGGACCCTATTACGGGTTCCTATTCAAACCCTTCAACATTTTCGATGAACTTGGACGAGGGGATATACTGGTTTGTCTTGGAGAAAGCAGCCCTTGAATCTGCAAGAGCTTCAAAGGGAATTATCGTCACAAAGTCCACATAATTGTTGGCTTACATATCTTAAATAGAAAAAAATCACTCTGTGCTTGTGTATCATGGTTCCCTTTGATAACCTCAAGCTGTTAAAGTGTACAGCCCTGACCTCGAAATTTGGTCAGCAGGTGCGTACGTTCAAAGACCATATTGGGGTATATTATTGGACGATATAGACTTACTTGATTGGAGACCTGGGTGCTAAGCCAAAGAGCACTCTGAACCTTAATATGTGAATAGTTGAAACCGTCTATCTGTAATAGACGTCTTTTCAGAGATATTAGATCTTTTGTTCTTTTAGGATTAACACTGAGCCAGATCTGTTTGGTGACCGTACAAGTGAAAATTTAACCCTATTTGAGGTTAGCATCCCTGATGGCATCCTGCTTGAGCTTGCGATAAGTATGCAAGTTAAGGGCACTGTACAGACAGATCCAATATAGATATTTGATGGCGGCTTGGCTGTCAGAAAAGATCCGTATATCAAAAGTTGATATCACGTTTTCTCTAAGCAAAAATAAAACTTCTTTGATGCTTAGATTGAGCTTTTCTGAGTACACTCCGCCACCTACACCTTCTTTAGTTTTGGATCCATCAGTGTGAAATTATATGGATTTATCTTCCATGATGACTTTGTCCTCAAAATCTGTTCTTCAATGTTTTAATATGCCTTGTTTGAAGTATTGAAGGTCTTTTTTTAGTGAACTCACTCCAGTACTCAGAGTAAGGGCCATTTTTCATAGCCCTGCTAGTATTAGGTCGGGCTCCTCCCAAAGTAGATGCACGCGCTGTGTCTTTATTAGGAGCAGAGGGGATTCGTTTGCCAAAACAACCCTGCTACCGGAATTAGAAATCTCCTTTCCAGGTGTGTCCAGAGCCGCTCCAACGGTGTTGGGCACAGGAGTCACAACAGACGTTGAAGCCGAACTGCCGCCCGGTTTAGCTGGTAGACAACCGGTCTCAGGTTTTGGTTGTTTATATATTTTTTGTCATAAAGTCCGAATAAACGTTTATAGACTGAGCTATTTTTGAAAGAATTTGGCCCTCAGCCAGGCTGATCATCGGCATCAATTAAGCCGTTCCGACTTGGATGGTTTATTGGCCAGTGTAAGCCAAGCCAATGTAGAAAGGGAAGGAATAGAAGAGGCAAGTAGGAAAAAGAGAAGCGCCCATTAGTTTCAGGACTTCTCTAAGGAGGGTTCCCGAGAATCTTTGACCTTATTCAGCTTCTCGACAAGTTCGACACTCGGGAAGAACAATTAATTGGTAAGAAAAATTCCGATTGGCCAAATCTTAGGCTGGCGCAGATCAGGGAACACGGAGTCTAAGTGTACAAAATTGAATGGTGTCGACCAACGATCGAGAAAAGGTGGTAATTGTTGAAGGAGGTCTGGATCGTAAATGAAGGCTTAAACTCAATAATATTTCAAAACAAAAGTTCCATTATTTTGAACACGATACCCTCAAATCACATAGAAAGGCAAACCTGATATGTTTGGTTTAAGAGGCGAATTTAGGTCTAAATTGACGTCAAGACTAAAGAAATGGACCACTTTGAGTGTTATTATAAGAAAAAGAGTTTTGGCTACTTTATTTACAACAAACGATACAAAATATATTTCTGGAATACCATTTGCATACTAAATTCATGCACTTTTTAAATTTTATAATAAATTAAAAAGGTAACAAATGTCCAAAAAACCTTTTAAAAAAATCTAATAAAGGAAAAAAACGAGCCCAAAAATGGTTGGCGGCCATACTCCTCACGCTCTCTCTCTCACCAACACACCGAAGTAAAGCAACAAACCCCCCTTATATCCCCTCTCATTCTCCTTGTTACCAGATTGAGTGTCTTAAATTTCAGAGACAATCACCATAACCTCACATATTCAAACACTTTTTCCTAAAAAAAAAAAAACAAAAACACAACACTTCGTTTCTCTTGTATTCAATAGCTACCATAGTAAATTGTCTAACACTGCACTAATACATTTTCAGTTCTTTAGAAAAGGCCAATAAAAAGATCAAAAAGAAAAGAAGACAAAAAAAAAACCTACAAACGTGAACGTGCCATTAAAATGGAATTTCTTACAAATCTCAATTTAGTATGCCCATGGGTAATGGTCCACAAGCCCCACAACTTTTATAATGCTCTGTGTGTTTTGTTTTTGTTTTTCTTCTTTTTGGCTTCTCCTGTTTGATAGTTTTCTCTCTTATTTTTGTCTGTGTTAATGGTTATTCTCGATTCTCTCATAGTCCATCTCATTATGCAGTGTGGTGAGTTTTTGTTTGAAAAAGTATGACAAAACAATAACAACAACAAGAGCAACAACAATGTACACCGGCAATGGATTTTTACTATATTTCAAGGCGCACGACACCAAACCGGGTGCTTTTGCTTGTGTTTGTTGTTTTTTCTATACTTTGGCTGGTTAAAAAAAAGCATGTTCAAAACACAACACAGGTACACGACGAAACGCTAAAGAATGAGACACAGAGAGAAAATCAAGGAAAAATAAGAAGACAACAAAATCGAAAAGAAAAGAAAACCGTTCCATTGCCAAGATGGCTGTATTGTGTGTACACACATGAAAATTAAGAAGGAAGAAAAAAACGCGAGGTGAATAGAAGAATGAGATACCTCTGCTGCACACCGGTTTGAGATGCTTGTGTCTTGCTGTCGCACAGAGATGTTAGTGAGGGTGTGAGAATTAATTTTTCTTATAGATTATTCTCTAGATTGATTGGGAGTCAATTCAAGTGCAAGGATGGAATTAAAATCGCACCAAGGAAGTCAAACAAAAATTGTGCATATTTAAAATCAAGTTCGAACATCAGCTCTTTCGTTTCAAATTGGAAATATACTTCAATATAAACAGATGCTTAGAACTGAAATGGGTTAAAGGTAAACTAAAATCAAGTTTGCTGATCAACTCTTTCGTTTTGTGCTAAAAAATGAGTTTCTCAAGTTTTTGTTGTTTTGAAAAAAGAAAGAAATGAAACGTTTTGAATGCAAGGGAAGCGAAGGAGATTTTGCAGTTTCATTGAATCTAACAATATACCTTCTATCCAGAGCCAAAAGGCACCAAGTCCATTGTTGCCACATTTTGTGTTGCTGCAATTCCATTTTTGCATTCTTCTCTGTGTCTTTCTCATGGGATATGAATGCTCATGCTCATGCCTCTGCTATTTAATTCACCGTCTTCTTTTTGCAGTTGAACACTAAAAAAAAACTCAATGCCTCCCTAACTTGGTTACATTCCTCTCCATTGTTGCATCTCCCCCAGCCAGCACAATGATTTCATCTTCTTTTTCCTCTGAACTAGAAAACTCAAAGCAAACAGAGAAAGGAGAGATGAAAATTAAATTTTCTTCTATTTTCTTAATGGATTTTCCTTCTTTTTATCGCATTCATTTAGTCGTACCGTTTTGTTTTGTTGATCGCTTCAATTTTTTGTTTGTCTTCTGCGTCCACTGTTCGACTTTCATTCTGCTACCTACTGCGTTTTCGGCTTATATATAATGTTGGGGTTTAAATTTTTAATACCGATACCGACCGATATCGGAGCAGCAGAAGAAAATAATAATGCAAATGTGCGGTAGCCACTTACCCTAAGGTGGTGTTCTTGTTTTGATCAAAGCTGAAACAATGTTCGACGCACGAAACATCACACAATCTTTGTTTTTTTTTTTTGCTTTTTTATATCGAATCAATGTAGTTGGGTTGTCGTCATTTGGCGTCGTGTCGTTGTCGAAGGCTTTTTAGCTATGGATGTGTTCATCAGTATGAGAGAGAGAGTGTGAGTGAGAGAGATGGTGCAAAGATGGCCTACTCTGAGGGTAGAAGAAGATTCATTTTCTCATAACTTACTTTATTACTGTAATTATGTTTATAGTGAGTCATTTGTCACTTCATTGCAAAAGTGGCTGCTGCTCACTGGAGATGCTTTGAGAGCTTGTATTGCTCTTAAGAAGGCTCGTGTTTTTGTTTGCTTTTTAAGCTGCAGGTGGAATTGGTTTTACATGGATGATGGGGCATTATGTATGATGGATTCTCTGGAAGTGCACATGAAGTTTTGTTGTAAGTGGATTATGGTTCTTTTTGGAAGTAAATTACAATTTTGAAGGTTTAATTGAGAATTTTCAAGTATTAAAGATTCTTGAGTATCAACAATATTCACAACAAATTTAACAGCACACAAAAAAACAGAGAAAAAAAAACCCTAAACACCAAAAACGTGGTGTATCTCTACCAGTTTTCAGTCATTCGTTGATGGACGATATGGTTTGTTTGTGACAAAAAAAAAAAAATATCAACACACCAGTCAATGGAACAAACAACGTGACATTCCCAAAAGCAGAAAAAAAGTGAAAAAAGTCTAAATAAACACCATCTACCAAGTTGGTCTTGTCCCTTATTTCGTGCGTTTATCCTTTTGCTTTTTTTGTCGATTTAACCAAATATATTTTTTTTAATTAGTTAATTATTTCTTTTGGTTGCCTGTTTCTCTGATCACTTCTATATCTGTGCTTATATTCTCTTCTTCAGTTTGTTTGGAATAATGTTCTTTCAATTCGGTGATGGTTGTTCTTTTTTTTTTGTTCTTAGTTTAAGAATCTGTATCCGTGGATCTTTTCGATTCCTAAAATGTCATGAATTTTTTTTCGGTTCTGTTGGCAAAGAAAATGGCTTACAGTTGGAGAAAAAAAAAACGAAAAACTGTGTAAGCAAGTGTCAAGAAACTTTGTTTCGAAGAGATGAATGATAAGAGTGTCGCTTTTTTGGTTTGGTTGTTAGTGACCAATATAAGAATTTTAAATGAATTTTGTTTTTTAACAAATTGCATTGATTTATGTGCGCGATTAACTTTAAATGAGGTGATGTCGTCCTACTTTTTTGCTGTTTGTGTTGATTTGGGTGTGAAATAAAAGGAACCCACTCGTTCGGATGTCAACACTTTTGACTGTCATCGAAAATCGGACACGAAATTGACTTATTATTTTTTTTTTTCGAAAGAGATCTTTAAAAATGTTGGCGTTGTCGAAATTTCTTTAAATGATTTCTGTTTCATACAAATGAGGTTATAGTCAAAATATGGTTCGAACCTCAGCTCTTTTGTTTTAATGAAGGTATCGTAACCGGCTTTTTTTTCTGATTTTCCTACAATGAAACATCATGTCAAACTAAACAAAATTTTGCCTAAATCACTGATAATCAACACATCAAGTCGTTTCTTGTTTCTTACATCAACGAAACAATAAATTATGTGAGCTTCAGAAAAGAAGAGAGCGCTTTGGTTTAAATTATAACCCAACGCAAATAAATCACTCAAAAGTCTCGATTTCGACTCTTTGACCTTTGATTAAAATTCAATATGAAAAACTATAATAGAGCTTCAAAAATACCAACAACAAACAAAAAAAGCAGGGAACAAAAAATTCGATCTTCAATCAATTAAAATTATTATTGACTCGAAGGAAAATCGTGCTAACAGCGGAATACCATCTAATCATATGAAGATATTTTTGTGTTTTTTTTTTTACAAAAAAAAGAAAACTAACAATAAAAAACAAAAATTATTCGATTTGGGTCTTTTGAGAAACCGGAGGCTATATTTCCAACCAATTGATACACAATTTCTTTACAGCCCGCTACAGTTGGTTTATGATTGTGGCACCGATATAAAAATGGTTGAATGTCTTTCTTATCTCTTTATTTTTTTTTTTCTGTCTGTCTGCTTGGCTGTCCATGTTCGTTCTATGTTGGTGCGGTTTCCTTCTTTCTTGACTGCAGCGCATATTTGCATTTTGATTGAGACCACACGAGAAAATGAAAAGAATGGAATTTCATTATAATATTCAGCTTAATATATTGTTATACTTAAAATGTTTTTCTAGATTAAACGTATATGAGAGCTGCGTTTTAAGATTTATTGTAATTTAATTTTGTTTAGAGAATTGTGTGCGTCAGGCGTTGTAACTCTTTTTCTAGAGAATGTGATGAAGATAACGTTTAATTAATGCAATTGGTGATGGAAAGTGAATTTGTTGAATATTTATTTTTTTCGAGCGGGTGGGTTAAGTTGATATTTGGTTTCTGCTTTTGGAATTCATCTTAAGCGCCCACCTTGTGTCTTCATTAGACAAAAGTAAGAGGGAAAAAAGATAAACCATCAGGTCACCAGACGGCTTTAAGCTTGGTTCTTGAATTGAGTGTTTCTATGCTATGAAAGTTTGGTTCTCAATCGATGCATTCCAGTCTTCCATTGAGCAAGATTTCTTGCCATTGAACCAAGCATTTTCATCTTCTCTGATTAAGTTTCAAATCGTTGACTGACACCATCCTGTTTTGAACACCAAGGTTTTAGGCATTTTGGCCAACGACAACGAAAATTTGATCTAGAGCACTCGCAAACGAACGGTTCCTCTTCACTCTCAGTGTCCAACCCACCAAGCTTTAATTTTATCACTATGTCTGCTTTGCGGAAAAATTTCATAAGCCAAAACAAAGAGCATGATTCCCCTGTCCTTCTTGGTAAAAATATTAATTAGTTAAAAATAATGCCCACCATCCGCCACACTATGGTGGCCATAATGTGCATCATGACAGCTTTGATTAATTGTTAATATGTTTTCTTTAATATTTTTGTTGCCTGTTTTAATATGGCTGATTAAATGCTTGCGATTCGAAGGACAAGTGTATTAAGTTTCACTTAATCGCTGGCAATAATTCATTTTGAAATGCAACATTAAAATAAAATATAATATTTTATTGCCAATTATTGCATTCTTCACTTGAAAAGCGATGATATATTTCGCCTTGGCAAACATTCTTCAAGAAAGAGATAATAAACTTCTAGAATTCTCCCATTCCAATTAGGTATGTTCCTCAACTTTTCTTCCACAAACAAAAAAAAAACTTCAAATTAGTTTAAATTGGATTAAAATGTTCCTTTTTACCGCCCCAAAAGGCACCAAGCAATCAGAGCACCGACCATATTTCTTTTAAAATTCCCAAACAAAAGACTTGAGGTGCAAACTCTTTTTTCCCTCAAATTAACAGAAAACCAAATTTATTTCTGCCAGCACGCATGTTGTTATCTTAATTGACAAAACTCCCAATCAACTCTTATTTTCTATGATTCTATCTCTGTTTTTGCGTGTCCATTACCTCACCTGAGGCTAATTCTTCTATTCGACATCAAGAAACGAGAAAAATAAAAAAGGTTTTAACTAATCTCACTGTGTAAATGTGATTCTAATTGGATTCTTTTGTAAGAATTCGTTTGTCAGGTCCAATAGCAAAATAAAAAATGTATTCCTACCGTCGAAATGTTATTTGGAAGTTGGAACCACGACGACGGCGATCATCATCATCATCAACGGCGAGTTTGTGGTTGAGGCTTTTAAACTTACTACCATCAAACGCCAAAATAAAAACAAGACACGCAATCTGCCAAATTTCTCTCTTTCTATCTCACACACTCTGTATCTCGTTGCTATATCGTTGAACTTGACAGTTAATAATTAAAATGTCAATGTCAATATTAAAGTATTTCTTTGAACCGCGACCGATTCTATTCGCTAAATGGCCATCGATACTTTTTTATCTTCGATTTTTTTTTTCGGCTCAATGATTTCATAAATCTGATGCATGATTTCGATCATTGAGCGATAAGTAAAAGCAGCAGTGACCTGCTCGAAATAGAAATCCAATACTTTTTTAAGGGGCCATTCATTTGTCTCTAGGAGAGATCGAAGAGTAGTGCTTTCATGAAAGATCGTTACATTTTGTTAAATGGTAAATTGTTAGGTACTTAAAATTACCGCTAGTTCTAAGTGGTTGACCTCAATACCGTCTAAGGTTAGTTGGGCCGCCAGCATTCTCTTGTCTCTCTTCTCTTTGTCTCTCTATCTGTGAACGAACTTGATATTAGGTCAGCAGCCAGCAATGGTCGATCCGATGATGCATGCAAGATACCTTCCATTGGGAATTCAATTCGATGGCAGAGTGGAGCTGTTGCAGACCAATTTGTGAATGCGATTCAATTTCCGATTTTTGTTTTTGTTTTTTTTTTCTTTTCATTTAGAGAAACACACTCAATTCCACTTTAGACCAAATCTAATCCATTTGTTCGGTTGAATCTCGCCATTCACTACATCTCTCACAAAAACAAGAGAGACCTTCCCAAACGAGACGATAAAATGAAATTAATGGCAACAATGTTGCACAGTGCAATCTCGCATTCCAAGGATGCTCTTTCTCTTCTTCTATACTCGCTTATTGTTTTTCTGTGTTTTTCCTCCAGACGACGCGATGGTAATAAGTGGCAAAAGTATTGCGCATCAATAAAAATGAAAACCGCTAAGTTTGGGGGCATTTTTGAAGCCCAGGAATAGTATATAAATGTGCCATGTTAATAGGTCAGGCTGCAAAGCGGAGATCCCTTTTGCACTCTGATAATCACATACATACCGTATTATTTTGGAAGCCCAAACTGTGTGTCTGAATTGCAACAATGTTGCAATAATTTCGGGACAAAAATGTGCCATGTTGATGCGATGTAGCCATCGGGCAAGCGGCGCAATTCGGAAGACACGAACAAAATTTAATTGACCAAAAATAATACCGATTCACATTGAACTTGTTCGATTTATTATGCATTTTAATTTGTTTTTTTTTTCTTGGCTCTCTGCAATCGTCTTTGGGCAGTTTTGTCACTTGATTAAAAGCACAGCAGGAAGTATGTTCTGTAATTAAGGCTCGAAGCGATCGACAGATGTTAAGTATCATTGTTATGATTATTGAGGTTTGATTATAAATTTGTTGGTGCGCTTAAACGTAAATTTTACTGTTCAGCCCAATAAAAATTGTCATAAAGTTTATGTTTTACCTTTGGGACCCTTGCGACTGTACACAGAAACCACTTGCCCACATTTTTCTTGGTTTTGAGTCTTCAATTGGATCAACGATGCAAGTGCATATTCCATACACTAAACTCTCACAATGCAAAACTTAATTCATTCATCAAGTTCCGCTTACAGTCCAACACCAAACAGCTATAGTCCCGTTTAAGTCGTTAGATTTTATTACCGTCTAATGGCAGACATTTCTTCATCATCGTTCCTGCCATTTTCTTTTATTTCCTTCGAAAAAATTCAAAAGAAATCCACACTTTACAGTAATTTTCTTACAAACACACAAATTCCAATACCATCATAATTCCTGAGTTCCTTTTGTATCAGAGTTCCCAAAAGATCGAGAAACAATGCCTAACCATGAATTATGTTTCATTTCAAACTTCTGTAGCATATCATTTGGACTTGATTCGTTGTTGATGTTTTTTTCTTTTACGATTTTGAACATTCCCGAAGGTATCAATCTCAAATCAATTCCAGAAACCAGAACAGAAAACAACACGAGAGCAAAACAAGAAAAACAAAAACCAAGTGACCATCAATAATTCATCCTTGGCGTAAAACACACAAAACCAGTGTGCGAGATACGTGGATGGAGATCGATTGATGCGAATGCGAAATGTTGAAAGAAGTGTATTCTCGCACATGTGCGACTTGGTTTTTGTATAAACTTTGAAAAAAAAAAACTCGTAAAATCATCAAGAATCCGAAGAGTTGCGAGGCAATGTCACGTCGCAGTCGGTCGATCTTCATCGCTCCCTTTGGCTGTTTTCTCGCTCGGTTGCGACTTGCCAGAGATAAGAGGAAGGATTCGGAGACTGCCAGACATTTGAAATGATACAAAAATTGATATTATTATGCGAGTTCGTTTGAATGTATAAATCTCGAGCATATCTACCACTGGCACAATTCCATCAGAACGATCGATGGCAGTTTGCACCGATGCGATGATGGAACAACTATTATTAACTCTTTTTTGTTGTTGTGCAGAGCTCCATCATGTGCTGTTGGATGGTTGTTGTGCGAGGCTTTGAAATGGGAAACAGAAGCACAGGATTGGATCGTAATTCTGATTCTTTAAGGATCACAATCGATGGAAAAGGTGATGATGGAAAAGGGCGAATGTTTTGCCATTAAATTAGATTGCTGTTGCGAGTATCAGACAACACCTTGAGGAAGGAACTTTTAATGGAATTGGAGGGAATTACACTCTTTTGGAGATTTTAAGTTTGTGCTTATTTTTCAACCTCGATTAGTCTTGACTTGTTTTCATAACCAGTGGAACTTTTATGACAAATGCCTCAAAATACATTGCTTTGATTATGGAGGCACTCTTTTCAAAGTCTTTCATGTGCCATCGAACCAAAGCATAAAACCGAGTTTAAAGAGAATTTACTGTTAATTTTGGAGCATTTTTTAATTGTTTTAATTTTAAGACAGCTTATAAGAGAAAACAAACAGAATGGGAATCTGAATTATTTGCTCTCAGGCGATATATTGAACGATAACTGAACGTGTCGGAATTGTTATCGATAGCATTGTACTCAGTCAGTCATCAATGACCATACAACGACTCGATGTGTACACATCTACTTTATTTATTCGAAAAGTTTAAGTGTGCTCTTTGATTGTTGTTGTAAGTTTGCAGCATTAAAAAATCGATAACATTGATTTTTATTTGCGAATAGGTTTGTGCAATGTTAATTATCATCGTTTTGGCAATGGTTGATTTGTGAGGCTTTTGCGCGTTGAATAAGGAATTTCTTATTCTTACAGTTTCTGATTGTTTTTAATGTTCATACTTTCATTTGAGTGCATAATGTTAACTATGCTGGCCACCATAGAAATCAATTAACAAGGCGTGAAATGAAAAATGGTCATTCATCAATGTCTTTTATTTGAATGGATTTTTGGTAATTTTTTTTTTGTGTTTGGAAAAAATAAAAAACAAATGTTATGAAATAATTTCAAGACTTAACAGAGCGAAGTTCAAAATAAATTAAAGACAAATTTGATTAAGGTGTGCAAATTCAACTTTATGCGAAGGCTCTTTTAGTTAAGTCGAAAGCGTGCAAAATTGTTAACTTGTTGTATAAGATGTTACCCCATCATAAAATTCTCTAAAAAGTTTTGATATATGCGCAATTATTATTCAAGAGTAGATAATAAAAAAATTAATTAAATATCTTAATGGCGTCTTACATTAAAATACATTTTTTTACGATTTTTGCTTTCAGAAAATTTCCCTCAATTTCAAATCATCACTTCTCTCAAATTTTTAGCGCAGGCAATAGCAACCGATATGTCGAAAATAAAGGCTAAAACGCCTTCTATCAGCTCCGGAAAACCAAACATATTTGCGAAGTCTGGTTTTTATCCGCGGTTTTTAGAAATCCTTACTTACTTACTTATGGTGGCGCTACAGTCCAGGTCGGACCAGAGCCTCACCCAACAAACTTCTCCAGCCAGCTCGGTCCCTGGCTAACTGTCTCCAGTTTCGCGCGCCAAGTTGGTTCAGCTCCTCTACCACCTGTGTGCTCCACCGGAGTCGCGGTCTTCCTCTTCTGCGACGTCCTTCCGGGTTGGATTCGAAGACTCTACGAGCCGGAGCATTATTTTCCATTCGCTCAACATGACCCAACCATCTAGGTTGTCGTTGGACCTTTACTTTTCTGGTTAGGTCAGTGTCGCTTTACGGCTCGTACAGTTCTTGGTTGAATCTTCGTCTCCATTCTCCAATAATGCAGACAGGACCAAAAATCACTCGAAACATTTTTCTCTCAAAGCAGCCCAAAGCGTTTTCATCAGATGTTGTCATAGTCCATGTCTCTGCACCATACATGAAGACCGGGATGATGAGGGTTTTGTAAAGTGTCACTTTAGTTGCTCGGGAGAGGACTTTACTACTCAGTTGTCTTCTAAGTCCAAAGAAGCAGCGATTGGCAAGAGTGATTCTTCGGTTGATTTCAGCGCTGGTGTTGTTGTCTGAGTTGATAGCGGATCCCAGGTAGACAAAGTCCTTAACTACCTCGAAGCTAAATCTGTCTATGTTGACGTTTGATCCAAGACGTCGATGTTGGTAGTCCTTTCTTGTCGACAGCATTAACTTGGTCTTGCCCTCGTTAACCGCTAGACTTGGCCTCCGTCTCAAGGCTCACAAACACTCCACTGACATCACGCTGTGTTCTTCCAACTATGTCAATGTCGTCTACGTATCCTAGTAGCTGGACGGACTTTTGAAAGATTGTGCCTCTGGTGTTGACATTGGAGCTTTGCACAATCTTTTCAAGAATGATGTTGAAGAAATCGCATGACAACGCATCGCCTTGTCTTAAACCTTTTTTGACATCAAAAGCGTGCGTTCGGTTTTTTCCGACCATGATGGAACTGCGTGAATTTTCCATTGTCATCTAACACAGACGAACGAGTTTATTATTGATTCCGTCCGTATCCAAGGCTTGCTGGTGTTTCGGAACTATCTCTTCTTTATGTGTCACCCCGACGCTCGACCCCCAACCTGGTCTTTAGTTTAACTCTAAGACGAAGAGCCGGCCAAGTACCGCTTCTTATAGGCCTGGGCTGCGAATATGTCGTAGTAGCCCTATATAAGGTGTTCACTAAGTAGTTCATCCTGACTGGAACTGTAGACGCCACCGATGATTCTATCTTGGGAATTCTTCCGCTGCCGCCTGTTGAAAAGGAGGCATGCCTCAGTGGACGCATACCTCCTCCCCCTCTCTCTCTTTGCTGCCGCCAACAACTTTCTACTCGGGTTGGAACCCAATCTTCGGTCGAAGGTACTGGGCACCCGATGTTCACCACGGTGAGGTGGAGAGTAGGAGTTGATAGACAGAGGTTTTAGTGGACGTTTGTGTCCACTTGAATGCACGTGTCTACCCTACGAACATCAACACAACATTTCAGAAATCCCGTATGGGGAATTTCTTCCGATACTATATCTTGGCTACCGATGCTCAGAATTGAGTCTAGTTTTCAGTTTTTAGTCCTGCCTGAGCTGTTCTTTCAAATATGAGCAAACAAAAAAAATCCATTTCCTTAAATTTTTCAAAAAAAATGTTTGGTTAACCCTTTGCTAAAATTTTGGGTAGAATCAAATTCTTCCAAAACCCATCGAGTGATATATCAAAATATAGGTCTAGCCAAGCTCTGTTGATCAGTATGGACAGCAATTCTGTTGACGGCTTGGTATACGGAATATCTGCAAAATGGTTACTCTTGCGATTTCGGCTTTCGAAAATTTTTTCTCAATTTTCGCAGGTAGACTACAGCAAATGATAGTCGAAAATAAAGGCCGAAACGCCTTCTGCAGCTCCTGAAAACCAAATATATTCCGAAGACTGGTTGCTCAGTTATGGTCTTAAAGGTGTTTTTCTTGGTTTTCTTCCTATGCAGATATCTCTGCAGCCAGAGCTCAGAATTGAGTCCTGTTTTCAGTTCTACACCCTTGCTGGTCTCTTCTATCAAATATGAGCAAATTAGCGAAATTCATTTCTTCAAGTTTTTCTTAAAAAATTGTGGGTTCCTTGCCAAAATGTTGGGTAAAAAAAAATTCTTCGAAGAAATATCGGAAAAATGCGTTCTCAATCAATGTTGCCCGAGCAAATGTTGATAGCAAAAATCAAATAAACGCGACACAAAAAATTTGAGATCAGGCTAAAAATGATGTCTTTAAAATTCATCACTAGCGAAATACCTACCGTAATTTTTCAAGCATAAACTGTCATTGGAAATGGTTTAATTGAAAAAAAAAAAAAAAAAACCAACATAACCTCAACGCTCACTCCCAACATACAAAGTTGGGAATAAATTTGCATATATTTTCCGCACCAATTCCATATTTCCTCTGTCCAAGAAGAGTCACGTCCATTCATCTACCTTTGCCATATCTGCCAAACAGTTCTTCTAAGATATGATTCAAAAATTTACAACAACAATCTGAAATGCAGAAAGAAAAAAATGTAATGTCAAAACTGATTAATGTTAGTTCCTGGTTCTACAACAACCATAGTCATCGTCATCATCATCTTATATAGAAGAGTCGTTATAGTCTTTGTCGGCAGCGAAGTGGTGAGGCTAGGCGAGGTGGTTTGGCTCAGCCACAGCCCACAAGATCGAAGTTAAGAATCGAGACAGAGTTAGAATTGATTCACATCCAGTTCCATGCCACATCTTCGCACTTCATTATCGATTATATTGAAAGCGTTTTTTCTTTTTTTGATCTAATAAATTCCAAAACACAAGCAAAAATTAGAAGATATAGAATTCGTCTGCTTCTAATCTATTTGTGCGGTGTGAGCAGATTGCGAATGCTTTCAATAAATTTCACCAATTAATCTCAATTAAATCTGACTTAAACACTCGATCTGCATTCCAAAATGTGCAATAGGGGTCACAACAACACTGACTGCCAGCACCATCAGTCGTCTCATCGCGCATCAAACCCAAATCGCTGGATCGTTGGATCGCCCATGATGTAGCTTTAAGTCCCCAATCGCCTTCACGCTGGGGCTTTTTTCACTCCTCAGGCTCAATTCGCACATACGAATCTTTTGCATTCAGGCCTAGTGGATGATGGGATATAGCGATGGGATTGAAGAAGGTGGTAAAAAGTTGGCCATCGGCAAGGCGGCAGAATTTGTCTATGAAAATTCCTCATCGTCATCATCTTTCGTGGTCATCATCATCTTGTGGCCATGTCGTCGTCTTTGTAGTCATCATCATCAACATCGCGAATCGTGGATCGTGGTTGGTCCCGCTTTTCTAATGGAATATGATTTTTTTTTCAACTATAAGAACTGCAAGAACTTTGGTATAAATTTCAATATCATTTGACGTCGGATAATTAAAGCAATAAACCATCGTGTCAAATGGTATGTATATTCTATGATAAAACTATGATGGACCATGGCCCGCTTGGACGGACGGACGGACGAGAGTGGTAATGGATATCTTCTTGTTTTTCTGTTGTTGTGTTGTGATGTTAAGTAATCTATGTGTGAGTCAGCAAGAATGTAGGGAAATATGTTAAATTGAAAATTATTTCCTTCACAAGCGTTTATCTCGGAGTTGGAGCATTCGCATCGGACATCATCATTCGCGCAACACATACGGTCGTCGCGTCGTCGGTCGTTTCCCGCTTAGATACACATTTAAGTATTTAAGCAAATTTGCTGTTTATATCCGCACGATCCACGTCGCTGGCACCAGAAAAGAGGAGACAAGCGATGCACTTGTGTGTGCCTGTGCTCATTGCTCGTTCACCTCACATGAGATACAAATTTGTTCGGTTCAACAAATGTGAGATTTATGACTATTTCGATTGCTGGTTTTGGTTGTTGCTAGCATATTATACCGTTTTTTTTCCTCCTCATCTTCCTCGTCACCCGTCCTCGAAATGGGATATTGGGTTGCGGGATTCCCGCAGCTTCTCACACATATATTGTATGTGGTGTACCGTGTGGTTCGTTGTACTGCTCGTGCTGAATCGGAGATGTAGACGACCGACGACGACGATGACGATTTATTTGCATCAACACTCGCTTATGGAACCATTTAAAGATAGTCTTATTAATTTCTCTCTCTCTCTCTTTCTTTCTTTCGAGTATTAATTTTGAGGAGAGTTGTACCGGATTGTATGTGATGAGGTAAGACCGTGTCCATCAGAATGTTACGATTTGCCGATTTGCAGGATGATGACAACAGGAAATACATTTTGCATAGTTTTTCTCTTTTTTTGTTGATTTTTTATGGGTAGAGAGCAGAGTGAGTATCGAGCGTCGGAGCCAGAGTGCCCACCGAATATGGTGGTTGGTTATCTCACCTTGCTATCATGTGTGTTATGTAATTATAAAGTTTTTTTTGTCGCTTTTTTGAACATTAAATTTGCATTTATAGAAGATGATAGGTTGGATGAGTTTTGATAGGCCTTTTAGATACAATGTTGGAGTCATGATTAGATACTTTGCTTTTTTCGGTTTTTGGTAAGTACGTTTGATGAGAGAAGATGTAATTTCTACTTCAGGAAAGGAATTTTGTTTCTTTTTCGCTTAGATGGTCGGTAAAAAGATAAAAGTTTTACAATTTGCTGATATGGTTTTGGTTATCGAAGATGTCTAAAAGCATTTTAATTTACAAGTCATTTGAGATCGTCTTTCAAGAGTCTATAGACGCCACCGCGCACCGGCAAGGAAAGTGACACCAACGTTTCTCAAATAGAATTTCAATGTCAGTTAATGTTTGAAGAGAGTGTTTATTACTCACCTACAGCGCAGCGTATCGGGGTATTGCCATTCACATCAAACATAGTGTGGTGTCCTTTTTTTTATTCTTGTGTTGCCTCCCTTTGATTTTGAAAACCAAAAACTTAAAATAAATTTCAAAAGCAATTAAAATATCATAATTTTTCTGATTTTCATGTTTCCTGTCTGACTGTAGCAAAACAACTTCGAAACATATAGAATAAGGTGCCCCCTTAAGGGATAGTAAAGTTTTTATTGGCCATAATGATGGAGCGCTTGAATAAATGCAATAAATGAAGCTGCCATTTAAAAAAATGATTTCATAGATTTCTGAGAATTGTATTTTATTATTTACACGCTTATAGATTTATACACAATCTCTTGAAGTGCAGTTTAACACTTTCAAAGCGATGTGGTAATTTGATAATTTGCCCCGTCACTGTCAATTATTGAAAAATTAAAATTAAAAAAAAAAAGTTCTTACCTCAGCTCTTTCGTTTATTTTTACTTATTTATATCATTTGAATCGCATAGTTATTGCGTAGTCGGTATAACAACTGTCCTTCACGGTTCTCAATAACAGCAAAAATGCCAGCTTGGAGGCAGATATTATATGTGACAAGTTGCGCGGGTTTTTGTTCAATGGCGCTCCATCCTTCATCCATCAGAATCACCCAAATTCATGTTTATCATTTGAGTTTTAGAAAAAGTCGGTTAACATGGCTCTGGTAACACCCTCTGTTGGTCGAAGGCGTTGTTGCCAGTCTCGGTTTCAACCAAAATCTTGCGATGAACGTGCTGCAAGGCTAAAAATGCGAAGGAATGAACAAGTAGATAGTAGCTACGATTTTTAAAGCGAGAAATCATGCTTAGAGGATTGCTCGAAATGTTGAGCTGTTAACATTTGATGTAAGATGATGATTTTTTCGGCCAATATTTAAAATTACAATGAAAAACATATTTTTGAGTGCGTAAGTCGCCAACCCTGTTAAAGGTCTCAGAAGATTCCTTTTTCGCTATACCTTTCCTACGAAACCAGAGAAATAACGTATTTTTCAAAATAGAGTTTTTGCCTCAGCTCTTTTGTTTCTATGAAATTCTCCTTCGAAAAATATATTATTGATTGCAAATTCTTGTGGTGGAATACCTTTCATTTACCCCTTTCGAAAAAAAACAAGTTTCAGCCTCAACTCTTTCGTTTCCAACCAACAAATTCTGAACTTTCCCACAACAAGTTGCGCATAACTTTCCGAAAATCAAACAAACCTTAACCAATGCCCCTCAAAGTAATTTGTAATTTGATGTGACATACCGAATTGCTCCGACCTACCACCGCAAATAAATAAAAAAAAAAAAAAAACTTTACCATGGGTGGACATCGACAAGACAAGACGAAAACAAAAAATATTTCTCTCCATTCGTTCTTCCCATACATCCTCATTAAATTGCACGTTGTTAATTCACGAAAGAGCAGTTTAGGGCAAGCGAATCACCATAACAACCAACAAAAATATGTCAACAGCCTTAACCACACTGACCTGTCCAATTTCGTTGCATAGCCATGGGCCGATATACGCGCGATGACTATGCGAGTACCAGTGTGCGTACAAGAAGTCATTCCAATCGGCCCTCGAACTCTCTAACGAATAAGTTGTTCTGTTTATTCTCTCATATTATGCATCATCATGTCCCTGTTGTTGTTGTGTTCTTGTTTAAGCTGCTGTCGTTGTCTGTCTCTTGTTCGGTCGGTCGGTGTTTTCATAAGAAGAAAGCACAAAAATGTCCTTAACGTTCTGTGGAAGAATTTATTACGCGTCGAACGACGATGACCCCCGAAAACCAAGCAGGCCAAACGAACACAGTCCAGTTTAGTAGTGTTCGCCTCGGTCTTCCCCCTCTTCATCACTGAAAAATAAGTTGATACATGAAAAATTAATCATTGAAATGTGATATTTTTCCGCTTAATGAAACATGTGCACAAATTTTAGTCAAACTCTTCTGCCGGCTTCAAAACACAAAAAAAAAAAAATAAAACAAAATAACAACAAAACCAAAATTTTAACCGAAAAAGCGACCACAAAATTGTGTGGTGGTGTTTCTGTATCCCAGTTCGAATCTCAGTCCAAGGGATAGGGATATTGTTACCGGAATAAAAAAAAAAATCCTTTGCCTTTGGTAAAAGTTACACATTAACCATAACCCGAGAGGGCATGGTGTTGGCTATATGGGCACCATTATCAATTTTAACAAAGCGCGATTTTTGGTCAAGCTCATAAAAACACAAAAAAAAAAACGGGAGAGCCTCTGAAGCAACAATTGCAGTGGACTTTTTTTGAGGGATCCAAATTTTGTGGTATTTTCGTGCATTCCTGTTGACTTTACGGAGGTGCCTTCATGGAGTACCCTGCACCACCGCAATCCACCAGGTGATTCCTTGGCTTTTGGCTTATTTATTTTACTCGCCGTTCTCATGCTTTTATATTGTTGTTTTTTTTTTCAAGGCGAATTTTTTCGGGGGATTTGTGATGAAATTTATTTGAGGTGAAGATTTTTGTGGCCTGTGCTAGGTGTGCTGAGAAAAAAAAAAGAAATACTTGAGCCTTATTGGAGTGAATTTATTTTTTGTTTGGTTACGAATTTTTTGGTCAACGTTCATGTTGTCGAATTTACACACAACACGGATATAAATACCGCGCATGCGCATCCAGCGCACAGCCCTAAACAAACAACTCGCAATACGAATTTGCGTTGGTCGTTAATTTGTGACCTGATCTTGATACCCCTTAAAGTCCTGATGTACGATGCATTGGTGGTTTGTACCATCTGACAGTTAGCATTGCTAACAGAACATTGAAAGAGAATCATTTCATTTGAAGGCTTTTTCTCTCTTATTTCTTTTTCGGTTCCTTGAACACTTTTTGGATATTTTAATTTTTGGGACTGTTTGGTTTTTTGGTTATTTAAATGGCAGGCGGAGGATGTGCGTGCATGTTGGACATAGGTTACAATCAGAAATTTATCTTATTGAACTGAATCATATAATTTAACAAAATTGAGAACAAAAGAAAGGTGAGAAGAGTTTAGTAGGTGATAAAATGAAAGCTTGTCAATGTTCGATGGTATGACTCATTCATTTTTACTTTGATGCGAAAAATTGAGGTTTGCCAGCGTGTTTTTGTCTATATGTTGGTTATATACCTCGAGAAGACCAGATCTTAAAGATACCTTTCTTTTGATACATCACTCGATGGGTTCGTCTTCGTAAGAGAGTACGATTGGGGGTGCAATATATAGATTGACTTAACGTCATGCAATTTGGAAAAATTTCTAAAGACATTTAGCTTAACATATTTACAAAATTATTAAACCTTATATTGATCAGTAAATCTTCATAAAAAGGGTGCATATCGTGAATACGGGTGCAACAAAAGTCATCCTGGTTTCCAAAAACAGCGACCGTAATAGCACAACTGCTCATTTGAAAACTCTAGAAAATTTTGTCGAACCAGCGTTGGTACTTTAAAAAATTTTGTCCTTCAAATGAAATGTATGTTGGAAACGCGCGTTGCACCCGAGATAACAGAAAGATTTAACTAGAGATTTTAAACAGACTATTCTGAATTTTAAATAAGAAAAACTCTCAATTGTCAACACCACTCAATCACTTTCCAAAATCAAGAAAATAAAAAAGAGAACCCAATCCAGAGTGAGAATGCCATTAAGATTTCACTTGTCATGGCTGCGATTCAGGTGGTCTCGCCACCATTGCTCCTCCACAATAAGTCATGCCAATCACCTGCCTGATAAACAAGTCAATAATGTGTAGTTGGATTCCCAAAATAAACATCGCTCTCGTCCAATATTTGAATGTCAATTAAGACTGGACAATCGTTCAATTAAGCCCATATGAATCATATAAACACACTAGCTTGCAAAATAACAGCCCCAGATATCGTCGGTCTGAGCCCTTAGGCGACACATCAGCAACACAACTCTACAACACTGGCAAAAAATCCCATGACATGATGCTGCTGCAACGATATAGTGGCAGGTGACAAATAAGAAAACCGCACATATCTCCTTAATTAAAAACCAACAAAAGGACATAACAACAATACCCACAATGCGATGCACCGATGCTATTATACGATCAAATTATGTCAACACTGGCTTCACTTATCCTCCGTCGCGTCGGTCGCGTCGTCGTTCGAAGTTTCAATTCTCAAGCAACTTAATTTTTGTTTTTTTTTTTTCGTTACGTCTTCCTTAATTGTGGACAATCTTTAGTTGAACGCAGACGTCCTCGAAGTAATTCATTAACACTTTTTCAGCATCTGAAACTATTTTACTGGCAAATAAGCCCACGTCTGAAAAATCTTCGATTGGCAAAAGTCGATTTACGAGTTTCAGTGCTTAAAATGAGAGCCAAAACACAAGAAAAAAATAAAAATTACATGACAAAGTGTAATGACAGTCTGCCTCGCAAACATGCAGTATGACAGTTTTTTTTTCTTGTGTTTTGCTGTTTTGTTTTTAAATTTGTTGTTGTTGTTGTCATATCGGATAGCAAATGAAAGGGAAAATAATCGCAAATGACAAACAATGCTGAATGCTGTGGTACTCAGTAGAGTGAATTGAGGATTTCTTGCAGATTTTGCATATGCAATTATAATTCGAGTCAACAAGTGGATTATAATAACATGGAATTGACAAAATATTGTCATTTCATATGCAAAGCGGTCTTGAATTACAATTTGACAGAAATCAACTGGAAGTCGCAAAATGAAATTCTATATGCAAAAACTTATTTTTGATATCAGAATATGGGGAGTGGGGTGGAAGGTGGTTGAATTGAAAGGTGTCTGTTGACAAAACCTCATTCGGTTTTGCTACGGATTGGTAAGCAGATGTCAAATTTTCATATAGGATCTGGTTTTTGATGGGTGTTTGACAAATTTCAAGGTTGTCAGAGGTCTTGGCAGCATTAAAAAAAAAGTAATTTAGAAGCCAACAGAGACTTTTCAATTATTTATTCGAATGATTTGTACCAGATGTCTACAAAGGATTTATTGTGCATTGACAGACATTCGATTTGACGAAAGGTTACGGAGGAAATCTTCAATAACTCCTACATATTTTTTTGAAAATTAATAAAACTAAATGGCAGTAAGAAAACGAGAATAACAATGGTGTAAAACAAAAGAGTTGAAGTAAAAACTTGAAAATTGTTATTTTTCGCTTTGTGAGTTTCAGTGGAAGTTGAAAATTACATTATGAATTTTTCTCAAATTGTCATTTGACAATTGTTGATGTTTTGCTTAAGTTTCAAAGCTTATTTGCATGAATTTTCATCAGAAGAGCAGTAAAACTTAAGCAAAGCTTTATCATTCCATTTTTCTTCTAAAAATAAAGGGTTTTCTCAATAAGAGGTGTTATTTTGATATTCAAAGAAAAATGCCATTTTTTGAGATAAACTGATCGGATGTTTATTTCATTATATAAGAGGAAGCTATGCGTTAATATTGAACAACAAGCCATCCGCCAAATGGCCAGCCACGACACCACGCAAAGTGGCTGCCCTATGTCCTCGATAGCCTCACGAATTCCATCTTTGAGGTCTTGAATCGATGCTGGGCTGTTGGCGTAGACCTTATTTTTCACGTGGCCCCAAAGGAAGAAGTCGCAAGGTGTTAAATCACAAGATCTCGGTGGCCAATTGTGATCACCTCTTCGAGAGATAACACGGTTCGGAATTTTTCCATAAAAGATCGATGGTTTCATTGCTTGTGTGGCACGTAGTTCCGTCTTGTTGAAAGTAAACGTTGTCCGGATCAATACCATCCAATTCCGGCCATAAAAAAATCATTAATCATCTCTCGATAGTGCAATCCATTGACCGTAACTGTTGCTCCAGCCTCATTTTCGAAAAAGTAAGGTCCAATGACCCCGCCGGCTGGACCATAAACCGCACCGAACAGTCACGCGTTGAGGATGAAGGGGCTTTTTAACAATAACTCTTGGGTTTTCCGAGCCCCAGATGCGCCATTTTTACTTGTTGACGTAACCTCCGAGGTGGAAATGGGCCTCATTAGTCAAGATGATTTTTCGATGAAATTCCGGTGTAATGGCGTTTGTGGAATGTCTAATTCCAAAGAACGACGAGGAATGGACAAACCAGGATTTTATTCAACACATTGGGCTACAAAAGCAATATTCTCAGTTGTTCTTTAGCGACGTGCCCGGGTTTTATTCTTCCCATCACTGACTTGTCCCAACAGCTCGAATTTGTCCACCAATTTCTGTATTGCGATCCGACAAGGTGCTTCACGACGACCAAAAAGTTTGGTCTCTACAATTTTTCACATTTTTATAAGTGAATTTTATTAATTTTAAATCGTTGTTGAAGCGTGTATCGTTCCATTTTTATGAATGGCGTAGTTTTCTACTTGTCAAATGTCAAAAAATGACAGCTTCAAAAGTGACAGCTCCGAAATAGCGGGCCATTCAAAATTACACCTCTTTTTGGAAAACCTTTTATAATCATTCAACTTTAAAATAACGTTTGTTCCTTTTTATTTTCATTTCAGGTAAGCGTTTGAGATATCAAAAATGTACCTATTTGGTAGTAGACTCATGAGTAAAGTAAAAGCTTTCTTTCTTGTCTTTCTTTATACATTCAAAACGTTTTCTCAGTTTGAAGCTGTAAAGACTTCATAATCAGTTTCCTACTGAAATTTCTAAATGCCTTTTGTTTTTCATCTACTGAAAGCCAAATTAAATTCCTCAAACGATAGTATTAAAGGCTCAGTACAATTGCCAAGAAAAATGGTTTTGTGATTGTAACTCGGCAAGCAGACTTCGCAAATAATTTTCGGTTTACAGAAGCTCAAATGATAGTCAAAAATAATGGCCGACACACCTTCTATCAGGTGTGTTCGGCCATTATTTTTGACTATCATTTGAGCTTGGTTAGACCTTCATCTATTTTCACCTATACTCGATTAGGATTTGGAAGAATTGTTTTCGACCACAATTTTTGAAGTAAAACTTGAAGAAATAGGTTTCGGCTTTGCACATATTTGTTAAAGCAGACCACCAAAAAGAGTAAAACCTGACAAACTTGATTTAAATTCCGAGCTCCGGTTGCCGAGATATCGTTTTCAGAAAGAATTTCTTCATAAGACGGGCTTGAGGGACAAAATAAGAAAATCGTTTTGACACCATAAACTTGGCAACCAAAAGCGCAAAAATTTTTCGGTTTCAGTGACTGGAAATATGGTATTCAGGCCTCAGTTTTCTTGTGTCATTTGCTATAGGCTACTAAGAAAAATCGGGAGTCTTATGGCGAATTAAAATCGCAGGAACTAATAAGAAATTTTGTTTGATGTACTCGTAAGACCACTTTAGAGGCGCTGGGACGCAAAATATAGTAATAGCCTTAAGCCAACTTTTAGTATATTTTTGGTATATCTCAACTCAACCAACCACGATCAAATTCAACCAACATCCTGACCTAAGTCACAACGTTGTCGTTGACTCTGCAAAAACAAAAACCAAATGAAAAAGAGATAGAAAAAGTAATGTGAGGTTATATTATGGCCATAGAAACATTAAAGTGTAGTAATCTGCGAGTCTCTAAGTAAACATTCAACCTCCTGTTGCTTCTTTAGTTAGTTCCTATTCATTTTAGACTTTTTTTTTCAAACATACTGCCTAGTTAACCCCAAAACGAACTTGCACCACAATATCGTAAATCCCTTCACTAAGCTAAATTTGTTGTTTCGTTTACCCTCCTCATCCTCACATAGAAGCGAGCTCGTCTGCACATTCAGTTGCATCGTTCCAACATTTAAAGATGGAAGCAATCAACTTATGGGCAATGGAAATGGAAATGGTTGGCAAAAAAATTAAGTTATTTGCAATTTTTGATTAGAAAACTCAAAGACTTTACCAAAAAAAAACATGTAGCACTAATAGATATTTATGACTTTGGATATATAATTGCCTCGTTGCTTTTTCTCATTCTTTCAGTGGTGAGTCAAAACGACGCAACGAACGACGACGTGCTTTGCTTCGGAATTATGGAAAACAAATTTATTGGGACGAAACCGTAAACAACTACCTCACGGAGAGTGCATTTAGTAATTAAAACGATTGAGTTCTTTAGATAATTACAAATGCATTCCTCTGAGCGCTGTGTATCTCTTTTAAAATGCGCTTAAACCCAAGAGTTCTTTCTCACGTTTGTTTTCTTGTTTAAGAAGCAAGTACCTAATAGAAATGTTTGTTATGATTAAAAAAAGAAAAAAACGTGCATTCATTCAAACCTTAAATGGTTTCACGAAGACTATAAACCTTTGACAGACGGCAAATTGTGCAACTGAGTGGGATTTCTCAATTACTTATAATTAATACCTGCCGTCTATTTTGGATTTATTTAGCATTAAAATAAATCAGATTTGATGAAAACTTATGAAAGTCATCTTGAATTACACCTACAGATGCTTTAAATATAAACAAAACTAAACGACAGCAAGAAAACGACAATAACAATAGAATGAAACAAAAGAGCTGACGTAAAAACTTGAAAATTGATATTTTCCGCTTTGTGAGCTTCAGCGGATGTTGAAATGAGGTCGAGATGATTTATTACGACAAATCAATGCATTTTTTGGAAATTTGGCCTGCGATTAATTTCAGTTGTTGACGTTTTCAAGGCAAAGTCGTTAACATTGTGCATTAACCACAAAATTTGATATACAATCCTAGAATACATCTCAACCCATTCGCATAATTATATATTGTGTAGAACCGAAGAGATATAAATTTCTTTCTGTTCAGCCAATTTATTCACGTCATTGACTTTAGAGAGACTTAAGAAGTTACACCACTGATTGGTCGAAGGTTGAACAGAAAAAAATTTACCACAAGAATAAATATATTGACAGACAGCTGAGTGCTGTGACATTGACAGTTCGGAGACATTTTAACAAGAGCATCAACAGCCATCTCGAGAAAAGATCCAACCATGTTGATATGAAATATGAAACCCCATTGCAACATTTTCCTCCATTCCATTCTGTAAGTGTTTTTCCTTCGTTTGTTTCCAATGATGAAGCCGATGATGATGAAGATGACGATGCTGATGGTCAGATAAAAATTGTTTCCCTTTTAATTAATGCCAAAACCAACAACGACATCTATCTGATGCAACAACAAATAACAACAACTTCAGCTTCATTGCAAAATGAAACAATGTTGCTATATCTTGAGATAATGTCATGTCGTTCGGTTGAAGAGGAATTTTGATTGAAAAGGACATCGTATATGCATGCAGATTGACATAAACATATTATTGCCGATTGGAACTCTCTGTATTTTGGTTTATGCTCATTTTGTGGTCACATTCGAGTATAGCAATCGGCAGCCACAGTTTACACAATTGTACGATGGCAATTAAAAAAGAAACAAAATTTCAGACTGGGATGCAAATTAACTATCTGGTAATTAAGGGATTTAAATGGCACCAAATAAAGAAAAATGTGGAATGAAAGAAGCCATGAACTTTATTGTCGCTTTTAAGAGAATCCATTACCCAATTAAAAACATTTTAAAAGTGGTAAAGGCCCAACATCAACTTAAAGCCTCATTAAGGATGAAAACCAGATAGACTTATATGTCCAAACTAGAGCTTAGATCTGACACTCTCGCAACCACGGTTCAAGGACACGATTACGATCCTGCTCTCACTCTTCGCAACAAATATTTTGAAGCCCTTTCCTCTTCCATTCAAATTAAGTCTTATTAAAAGCCTGATCTTATCATTTGAGATCTCTTTGTGCTCGCTTTGTGCAAAATTTTATATTAATTTCTCGATCACGTTAGTAATTAAACTGAGATCAAGATCAGATGCCAACTCAACACACAACACATGCACGTAATTAAACCACCATAATCCTATCAGATTTTCTATCAGTGCATCAGGCATGCACCGATTCCGCCGCCGCAATGCACTGACTCGACATTTCTAAGAAAAAAGGAAAAAAAACGGAGACAGAAACTCGATGACGATGAAAAATTATTATAATACATCCCATCATTGCATACGTCTTCTTAAGACTACTTAAGACTTCAAATAGTCATCAAATTTCGTCCTATTTAATGCTCACTCACGATTCCCTCTTCTTCCAACGAGGACACATGATTTGTATGCCATGCCGGGCTGGAATCACGCGTGAGTCGAGTCACTGGCACTGGATTCGTTTTCAAGGAAAATCCTTGTTTTTTTTCTCTGGTTTTGTGTCTGATTTTACACATTCTCGTATCGAGTTACAAATAATCTCTCAAAATGAGAATAATTCCCTTTCATTTCGTGAAAACCAAGAAAGACAAAAAAATGGAAAAATTAAATTAAACAACATACTAGAGGTAGATAAAACGACACAACCTATCTATAAGGCATAATTGATGGAACATCGACTGAAAAAATGATGACAAGCTGCAAACACAGTCTACCTAGTGAAAAAAACCACACCAAGAGCTTTTCGATATATGATTTTTGTACTCGAGAGAATCGCGCCAGTCTGACTCTACTGAGGTACCACCCGCCATGGCATCGCATCGCATTGTCCATGTACGGAAGGAACATGTTGTGGTTGCTCTCTGAAAGCGATTAAAAATTAAAATCATCATCATCATCGTCTACTTCGTCTTCGTTGTAGTCGTCGAGTCTTCTTAACCTTGCCTCAAGTTAGTTCGAACAAGGAAAAAAAAAATAACAAAAAGAATTAAATCGAAACAAGACCAATCGAACTCCAATTTGATGCCAAGGGCATGAGTGGAATGCATGCATATATTTTTGTATATCCCCCCCTTGCCCACTCCCTGCTCGTCATCCCCCCTGTGCAACAAAATGACGAAATAATAAAAACATACAACAGCAGGCAGCCAGATATGATTTGAGGTGCGTTTTTGTCCGTTCGTTGTCTTTTGTCTTGACGATTATGTGTGGTAAGCTCTCTAGTGCTATGGCCTTAACGCACTTCGCCGCCGCCGCCGCCATAGCCGCCATTCAGCATCGACTATACGCACGCGGGAGACTTCTGCTTTTTGTGATATTGTTCGTCTTTTTATTGTCTTTGTTTATAATAGGAGCATAAACGGCTTAAGAAGATCTCCCGCATCTCACCAGGGGGTGTCGTTTTTTGCTATTTTTTTTCTTCTTCGTATTTTTTTTATGGAAAAAAAATAATACGCATGAGCTTGTGGACATTTTTATTCGGAAATAAATAGCCCCCATGATGTCGAAATGTGGTTGAATAAAAGTCACCCTGACTATGCTAGCTAGCTGGTGGCCTGGCGGTATATGGAATGTCGGAGAGGTTTTGTTTCTGTGGCAAGAAAATAATGACAGTCAATTAAAGACAATGATTTAGGTGTGAGTTAAGGAGCTATTCCAGCTGCTGGCTGATGCAAGGCGACCCATGGATGGCCTTGAAGTCTATGGGAACAATGTTATGTTTTATCGTATTTGTTGGACACATTTGATTTGTGGATGAGTATGGAACGTAACATCAGTTCCTAAATCTTGTATGTCTATTCCGGCATACAAATTTGACTGTAGACTTATGGGGCCTCATTTTACTAGCGTTAAAAGCTGATTCCTAAAATAAACAAGTCCTAAATTAAAAACAAGTAAATGTGATTATTCTGAAGCCTTAAAGCCAATCGAGACTATGTTCCACTGTCCAAAATTGTCGAACCCAGCTTTTTCGATTTCTCTAATGTCGAAGACTTGAGTTCAAAGTTTCTTAAAAATTAAAACTTGTCATCCGCAGTCTTGCAGGCTTGTTAGTTAAAAAGTTTATTGAACTATACACAATGCCCATTAACGATATTTTGAGCAATTTATTGCAACATGTTGCTCGATCAACATACCAAACCCGGCTATCTTCATTTATTTTCAAATAAAAATTATTTCCTTTCTGCCTTCTACCTTCGTTTCCCCTGAAATTCATAAAATATCTAAAAATAATAACAATTAAGAAGAAACAAAACTCTCATCATCCCAACACTGCCTCAATTTCATCTGAAACTTGTTGAATCAGAAGCGCACTGAAGCAGCCCAAGAGAAGAAGCGAGAAATGCGCTTGGTCGATTTTAATGCCTTTTTTATAGACTTGCTTGACCTTGTCATAGCACTGGATTCGTTTCTGCACTCTGCTGCTGCTGGGTTCTCATAGCCGCAGCCCGCCGTCCGTCGGTCGGTCTCTCGTAGTCGCCATCAGCATCATCATCAACAGGCAATATGATGGCGGTCTGCAAATGTTTTGATTTCAAGCTCCGATATGGATTGTGTCTTCTTCCAGGATTCAATAATTACCCTCTCTGCTCGATCGGCTTTCCTCGACTAGATGACGGTTTTGCATAATTTTCAAACTGTGACACTGCCAATAAAATATATCTCATGTAATATGCATTATAATTACCAATGTCCCCTTACCCTGTCTACCACCACCGCTAAGAGACTTAATAACAATAAATTATTACAAAAGAAAGTTCTCAGGATGTGAGTTTTCTAGGATTTCTTCAAGTTACCATCGTTGTTGATCCATTTAGCCACCCAAGTTGAGCGAAGAATTTGATAAACAAAAAATCCCATTCAGCTTCTAAGTAGCCATCTAGTCGATATTTTAACTTATTTTATGGCATTCTAATGATATCAAAAAAGTGGTTTATAAGTGGTGTGTAGGGTGAGTTCCGCCATCAAATCCAATCACTTGACTTTTCATCTTTGCCTGCGGAAGCTGCGACTCAAAGAATTTATCAGAATGAAACGCTTGGTTGCTTTCGCTTTGTAATCGCAGCGTGTATTCGGTTTTCAATTAAATGTGATTTATGGAATTTTTCGCAATTAATCCGTTTTCTGCTCGCGCTCAGTGGCGGTGCAGTGGAAGCGGCCCACAAATTTGATGCCTGTGCAGATATGTGCGGAACGTCGTATGATGAGAATAATTCCTCGTAAATCACTAAAATAGGCGAATTTAGTACATGCCTCCATCTGGTGGACCAGCCGCACACCTCTTGTCGACAATGCGGAAGATGAAAATTTTGATTGAAAGATGTGCTGCTACGGCGGTGGTGGATGGGATGGTAGTGGCTGGCGTCAGCACTTGCAGCTGTTAGTTGGCGCACAGGTAGCCATCCGCAAAGAGTTGGGGTTATAAAAAATTGCGAAATGCCAACAGTGGGTGGATAGGATGGTTTTTCTTTTGGGGTTTTTTCATTATTGTTCTGTGAAAATTCGCTCCTCAGCTTTCACCATATTAATGGGAAAATATTATTTGTTTAATCAGAAGTAAAGTTTCATAACGGCTGGCCTAGGAAAATGCTGGTCGGCCTTACTTCAATTCTACTAATTAAAGTTAAGCCCCCCATGTAATGGGAAATGATGCAAAATTGAAGGATCTTAATGCGAAATGAGATGAGATGAATGATGTCCTAGATTCTTGCGGTTGAGAGACCGTTAGGCGCGTGTGATTGAAGTTTTTTCTTTATTTTGTTTTTCAACAAACAAGAATTTTGCTGTTTAAGTACGAACTCTATGCCTTTACGCAGAGGATATCGTTTGGTAGCTTCATTCAACACTCTTGTAAATTGCATTCCCATGAATATTAAAGTTCTGTCATTCGATCGTTGCTGCATTCAATATTGCTTGACCTAGACAGGTTGGCAATAGGCCAAACAATATCAGACAACTCGCATTTTCTTTTTCGAGTACGACTGAGAAAGTCTTGGCGACAAATAGAAAGTGAAGACACTTTTTAATTCCTTGTTTCCAAAGCGACGACGGCGACACGACGGAACACATCCACAAAGCTAAAAAGTATTAAATGACTAATTCGAGTTGAGGTGGTTACGATACCTACCTCGCTCTAATCCAAGTTTTATTTTTTTATTTTAACCTCCAGACTTGGAAGTCTATCATTTTACAGCAAGATTTTGCAAACCAACCCCTGCTGGGTGGTTCGCCTTAGTTGAAACTGCTTTATGCATAAAATCTCAGCCAGCAAGTCAATTTGATATACAATTTTGAAACTAAGACGACCGACGAGCTACGGAGTTACTTGAGTAGCGCGAGTCTCAATGGCTGGTTGCTATTTTAGCTGCGAGGCCTCTAATGTGAGTAAACCCGATTGAAATGTGCACCTAGACGCCAGATTATGGTGTCAGCCATATGCGCTGATACACACGGCAAATATCATACCAATCCGTCGTATCCAGCATGCATGCATGTAAGCGGTAGTTGAGTAACAATACACGCGACGACAACGACGACGACCGACTGTGCAGAGTTTCGTGTTTGGCTCAAATGCACTTTGGCGTCTTATTTTTGAGACTTAAGACCAAACTTAAGGTTCGACATTCATTTGTCGACGCAATAAAGCAGAAATAAGTGTTATGGTAAGGCCATTTTTGCTGTAGGCAGTGTTATGAGTTTAAACAGGTGGAAAAGGGAAATTGGATTTGATTTCAATGAAAGAGCACATAGTTTTTGTTGTTTGGGGGTGTTGAGAATTTTGTAGTTGGATCGATTTCATTGACGATGGTGAGTTGGAGTGTTGAATGACAGAACAAGAAAAATGGTGCAGAAATACCTTGTTGTAACATGGTTGTCTCTTAGGTGAGAGAATGGTGAGCCTGTTGTTGAAACCTTAGAACGGTGGATAGGTAATCGTAGTTAAGAGATGATTTGTTCCGAAAAAGTGTTTTATTTTTATTTTTCTGATTGTTGTACGAATATTAAACTTACAGCAAGTGATGACTTGACGTGTGGGCTTTTGTCACAAATGTTTTGATCATCAATAACTTTATTTAGTTCAGCCCTAAAATTTATTACCACTTCAAATCAATTAAGATAACCGCTTTTTCGCCATTATAGCCTCGTATTGAATTTCAAGGCTCATTGAATAATTTTAACCTTAAAGACAATAGAATAGCAATTATTGGTAATAAATGTTCGCATAAATTCTCCAAAAAACAAAAAATAAATCGATAGTCTATTAAGAAGCTATCGATATTTTAACTGGATCATTGAATCTACCTGGAATGTTTTTTTTTTTTAATTCTGATGAAGACCGATTGACAACAACAACAACAAAATTAATAAATTTATGTTAAACAAAAAAATTTCCCTAATACAAATTCATTGAATTAGTAATCTTAATTTATGACTTGTTGATAGTTTTACTCATCGAGACACGAAGCTATCGGAGTGGCGGGCGGCAAAGGCAGTTAAAAAAAATTTAAAATAAATAAAACGTCCGCTTCATTTGTGGTTATTTGTTGATTGGTCTGACTAAGTTATGAATACAAAATGAAATATTATTTTTTATTGCAAAATATGGCAAAAAAAGCAAAATACTTGCACGAGTTCGAGTTCACTGTCCCTTTTTCGATTTATAAATATTCAAAATAAATTAGTTAAATTGAAGTTTCGTTTGAACAAACTTTTTGTCATCTGCAAAATATTATGCAAATTGATTTTGTGTGTGCGGAGGTATCGGATTATAGTTGGCTAATTTATTTAAATTTGAGAACCCAATCAATTATGACTGTGAGAATTTCCGTCCTTGAAAGCTATGTTGATCCCTTCATTCCAGAGAATAGGAGTGGACAAAGAAATTTATACCAATAACTCTAAAGAAAACGAAAGAGCTGAGCAAAAAACTTGATTTAGTGTTTTTTGCAGATATAGGCTAGTGGTTTCGCCTAAACAATAATAAACGACAAAAGTTTAGCCCAGTGAATAAATAACTTGTTTATTGTAATTTAACGTCTCTTCGCATGTTCCTTATTCGCTCGTTTTTAGCATGAGTTTCTTTTCATTTTTGAAATGCCGCAAAACTTATCATTGAGGTGTTTTTCCAACACTGATCTAGTTGGTTACAACATTCACAATACCAAAAAAAAGCCTACACAAAAACCTCTGAGAAAACAAAAGAGCTGATGTCCGAACTTGATTGAAAAAAAAAAGAAAACCAACCATCTATATTCAAAAATAAATATTTGTATTTAACTGAATTAATTCAAAAATTATCAAATCATTCACTAAACAAAAATCTCTCTTTGGATTATGCAAATTCAAAAGAAATCTGTGTACTTTTGAGGCCTCATGCGCGCGGCATCATTGACTGATGCCTGCATGACGACAAGAAACAAGCACACATCAATAAAAAAAAAATATTCAAAACAACAGAAACAATACCAATCGATGAAATTTATATTTTTGAAGCCTAAAATTTACGACGGCTATAATCCGAGCTTATCTCTTTCTCAATAAGAAGTCGAAAAAACAACAACACATTGTAAAAAACAAGACAAATCTATGAGATTTTCATCGTAAATTCAAATAATAAATTGAATTTTGTTGTTGGTCTGATAATATGTTTGTGTCTGTGTGTTCTTCAACTTTTCAACCCACAATCAATTCTAATTTCAAGTCAAAGCAGCCAACAAATAACCCTAATAGCAAAGCCAGCCAGGCAGCCATCAAGTCAGTTAAGCAAGAAGCCACGCCAAAGACACACCACACAAGATCCATCTGTAATTGCTTGTTTAATGACATACCCAACTCTCAGTTTGTGGGTTAGAAAATGTTTGTTAAAATACCTTACCCGTCCATCATGTCAAAATTGACGACTTGTAATCTGGGAATTTTTCTGGTTCCGCCAAAGTGCGCGGCGATATACCACCACCGACTCGACTGACTAGTCGGTCGTGTAAATGATTGCAATTTTTAGTTATTTCGTGAAATTGCACATGCATGGGGATTTACACGGTTGTTTTCTAACGGACCCATACGTAATCACCTTGACGTAAGATATCACAGGTACATATACTATAATTTGACAGAACCACCAATTTTGAGACATAGATAGAATTTCCAATGTAATTCTGTTTTCTGTTTCCCATGTGTACAAAGTCGCAAAGTAGACAAATCCTTTATGCTCTACTATCAGCCATAAATTCTCATTTATAATGCACAGATATCCTGTTACATCCAAGCTGAGTTTTTGTGTCTTCTCAGGGCTTACCTTCTTAAACTTACAAGTGGTGGTGGTAAAAGTAGTGGTGTTGGTGTTGTACACTGTAAAGGTGTTTTATGCGCAGGAGCACTGCACGCACGCACTCTATGTTGCTCTTCATCTTTACTTCCAATTTCAATCCCCAGCTAAAAGCCAGCTCGGTTTCCTTCTTTACCATTACCATTTACCATCATCATCGTCCTCTCGTTCTTTTTTTTTTTTTCTTATTTTAACTTAACCGAGTGCAGCGTGTCGGTGGCTTCGTAGGCAAAAATTGTAACGTTTAGTTTTAAATGGTCAACCATTTTAATTTTCAGCTTCGGTGCAGACTATTAAAGCTCATTAAAGTTGATTGGGTTTTGCATTTCGTAGATACTTTTTAATGATTAGCTTTGATGCATGGAAGATGGGAGGCATTTTCTTTATACACCACACACAACAGCAACAACAACAACAACGACACGATGACGACGACCAAAAAAAAGGCTACTCTTGAGGTCCGGGTCCGGTCTGGTCTGAGTGTGAGCTCATGTGAGAGGAAGGAGTCTTAATTTTTTGTCTGTTTTCGTTTCTGATGTTGTTGTTGTTGGTTATTGGATTCTGTTGTGCACTTGTATCTTAAGCATAAGAATGAACATGAATTCGATGATGTTCGACGCTACTGCTTTAGTTCTTTTTGTTGTTTTCATAATTCTGTAAGCAGATAAAGATTTCTCTGGTGTGTGAAGTGTGTGGGGGGAGGTTTCAATATGTTGTGGCATCTGTTCTGCTTGATTCAAAGTTGCAATCTCATTTTGAGAACTTATTTTTTTTTCTGCTGTAGATTTTTTCTTTATCGATATTGATGGGCTAGTTAAGAAGGAATTAAGAATTAGAGAAAGGAATGAAAAAAAGGAGACAAGACATATTGAATGGCTGATGAGGGGTGAAACGAAAAAAAGATGCTTGCAATTACAGTTAGAATGGAAAATATGGAATGCAATTAGATTAAGGAATGCTAATTGAAAGGATTGTTGCCTTTCTTCCGTTATGGATTTTAAACCATCGTTGGTGGTTTCTTGATGATTGGAAATGTCCTCGTTTTTTTGTCTCAAGCAACATCGACATGCTATTTCTTAATTGAAGGAGTTGTAAGGTTAAACATTTCCAATTGCACTTAAAATGAAATGGTTAAGTGTTTTGTTTTTGCCATACAAGACAAGAGAGCGTTTAGACAGTGCAGGAACATTGTAATAAGGCATGAATTAATTATTTTTAATTGAAATTCTGCATACTCGCAGTCATTTACAATCATCCGCCTCACAAGCAGTGAACAATAACATAGACCTGTTTCCGCTATATCAGGAGAATTCAGACGCAGCACACTTTTCATCATTCTAGCAAAAATGTAAATCGATCGATGATTCACTCCACAATCCAAGAACATGCAATCCAATCTGATTTGCATGCGAAAAACTATTCTAATCAGTCTCGCAACATGTGCTTAACTTAAAGTCACACCCTCTGTTGATTTGGCTCCTCGGCGACTTAAATAATAAATCGAAATCCACTCCGACTTAATATAATTAAACTAAACAGCAGAGCGATTGGATCAATCATACCAAAATGTCCTTCAAACCGTCAAAGCAGCCCACAGAGCTTTTATTAAGCTGCATCGCTGTCGCGGTCGTCGTGTGTTTTTGTTTACAAAAAGCCTACAATTTCAATTCAATTATAAATGCGCACAAGTACCAACCAACATTCTTCACCTTCGACTTTGTATAACAAACCACAAATAATAATTTATGCAGCAATCAATCAATTAAGTTGCCAGGTTAAGTTGCCTAAATGTCATGTTTAACCAATTCCACGAACCACTTGGTTTTATGTTGTCTTGCGCTTAGCGATCTGTTTGTACCACAAAATTCATCATCATCCATCCGAAATGATAGTTTTGTGACACAAAACACTGTCTAGCTAGGCACTAGGCAGTGGAATTTTTGTTTTCGAACAACGAGTCGGAACAACCCGCATACCTGTGGTCGGGGTGTGTGTTGGTTTCAACTTGTCACAAGGCCACATGCATACATACATCCCTCTCTATATCGGTGAGACATCCTTAAAAGTGCAATTCTGAAAATTGGTGTTAATTTGAATTCAACCTGTACAGCAACCTGCAACTGCAACATGCACGACCACCCCGATCCCTATCACACTACAATGCCCAAATAAATGATTGAGGATTTTGTTGCATCGAATTTGTATTAATTTTGTTTTAATGAATGTAGAGACACCTCGTTTGAGCTAAAACTGGGCTAATCCTAAAAAAAAAAACCCCAGTTAGATGCGTCAAGAAATTTCAAGGTGCGCCTCGATTTCAGATTTGTCAACCGATCGATCAAACTTTTTTAAAATACACGCAACACAGCTCCGATAGCGGTCAGGATATATATGCGAAAAGTGGATTTCGCACGGTTTTGCTATATGCAAACTGCCAGTGCCAAACAATTAAAACATACCAACCAGCAGCCATCTAGGGATGCGAAATAATTGCACATCACTTTAATTAGGTCGCATCGGTGACAAGTATGTAATGTCTGTTGCGAGCATAAACGTCGCCAAAACTTGTTCGCAAACGATGCGAAATGGACAAATGATATTTTTTCTTGCACTAATGACAAGTGATATTTGCAATGCAATTCTGCAGAAGAGAGGAGAAAAATCGATAACTTTAATGGACAAGACAACAATCGTTTTGCTGATGGATGGTTGCAAAGACTGCCAAAAACTGATCGATAACATGTGTCAACATTTTCGTACCTCATTTGAGCTGAATTCGATGGTGAACAGCACACAGTGAGGGATAGAGGAGCGGTGCGCACGATGTGAATCGAATTAATGTTAAACATCGATAGTTTGTGGCCGCGAGTCGTGGCAGCGACTGGTGCATCTAATGATGAAATATTGCAACCGCAATGCCGATCGGTTGATCCATTCACGATGTATTTCGTTGATTTTTATGGATTTTGGACCGATTGTGTGCGGTTTTTGTGAGTTATTTATATGACTTGGTTTTTTTTTTCGATATTTTTGTCGCTTTTGAGAGAGAATGTTGAAATGTTGCTCGCGAAACAAAATGATGCGGTTTTGTGTGTTCTGGTCTTGTCTATTAGACGCATACAGTTTAACTTTTGTGGTGAGACTAAGACACTTGGCGCGTATTATGCAAATCGAATTGCGTTCGATTAAATCGATTAAATTGAAGTATTTTTCAATTGGATTAGATTAATCGATTGGTTTGTTGGTTTTTTTCAATCTATTTTCGATTGCTGAGATGGGCGTTAGCTGTTGCGGCTGATAGTTCGGAATGGGATCAGACCGTTTAATGATTAGGCAAGGTTTTTCAGAGACATATTTATCTTTGGGAAAAGAATTTTTAAACGAGATTTTTGCGATATACGATAAGCCAAAAAGGTGCTAGATCATTATTTTAACTGTGCCAAACTAGATGTCTTCTTTGGGTGAAAATATTTTGTTTGTCAGAATTCTTGATCGATAATGACTGGTTGGTATTTGGAGTTTGGTAAGAGTTAATTGGACGGATGTGGTCTACATTGTTCGAGTACTTGATTCGTAGTTGTTTTGAACGTTTTTTCGATGAAGAACATTCTTCATGTTTTTTTTGCCGTAAAATTGCAAGACATTGAAGAATTTTTCCAAGAATTCAGGTCTTTTGGGGAGTATTATTTGTTCCTTGGCTTAATTTAAATCTTTCGTGAACCTTATAAAATGCAAGTAATACGTTTAAAATCTTGAGGTACCTAAAGGTTCTATTCTAAGACCAACACTTTTTCATTACACTCACGATTGGTGTAATTTCTCAACGACTTGTACAATTTATTTGAAATTTTGTATTGAAACTCGAGTAGGATCTTAGATCCAAGTTCAGCCTTTGATTTTTCAATGCAGAACTTTTGAAGAACGAAATCGCGAACACATTGAAGAATTTTTGGAAGAACTTAAGTGTTTTGGGGATCAATAATTAATCATTGGCCATATATAATCTTTCGTGATCAGTATTACATAAAAAATTGAAAGATACAAGTAAATAGGTTTACATTATTGAGTGCCAAAAGGTTCCGTTCTAGGACCAATACTTTTTTCATTACGCTGAAACTGGTTGTGTGTTACCTCTCAACGAATTGGATAATTTATCTGAAATTATGTATGAAAATCCGGGAACAATCGATAGCACAAGTACAACATTTGAAATGGTTTTTATACTTTCTTAGTAACGTCCTGAACCGATTCGAATCGACAACCAATTTTTTCAATTTATGGACGTCCAAGAAGCTTTTATAGAGTGAGAAACATTCTTCCGCAAATCGAAATACCCAAGACTTTTGTAACTTTAACTTTTCACATTAAAAAAAGGAGATAATCGATTTTAACACTTGCAAGAACAACATTTCCTTCTATCCGCCATAATCTCGATGCAATCGCATCAAACCAGAAATTAAATCGAAATTCCTTTGAACAAAAATCTTCCATTTAAATTTAATGCGAACTCATCAAGGAAATTTTCTATTTTAGTACTCAACATTGTTTTTATTCAACCAAAGAGTACATATCCGTCATTTACTCCGCAACCTGAATGTTCACTTCATCTCTGACTTATGTCAGGAACGTCTCTACAAAAGTAGGAGGAGTATAAAAATTGGTACTATACAAGCGAAACTTAATTTGATTGCATTTCATAGATAGCGTGTGTATGAAGCAGCAAGAGGAGGTGCACCATTTTCTTGTGCAGAAATATAGATTAATTTATTCCACCTTCCCCTTGTCTGACCTCTCTGTGTTCCTCGACCCGATCGCTGCTATACG